>JAKTVV010000026.1:0-131092 GCA_030581715.1 Petasospora mississippiensis | reverse complement strand
AAACGACGTGAGGCGTGTGCACAGCTAAAAAACAGACAAGATTTGTAGCTAAGCAGCAGGGAGTATAAATAGCAACCCCCGCCCACCAGCGGCTAACGCCCACAAACCACGATGAAACAAGATACCCACACACGCCGCCACAGCGCTTCTGGATCGGCAACACGCACCGAACAACAGCCTCATCGGCTCATCCCGAGCAGACGCTCCCCCGTGCAGGTCGATTCTCCGTCTAGCGCTCTGAGAACCTCATTTGACAAGAAAGAGTTGGCTCCAATGGCTTCTCACACGCCCAAACACATGCTCAGCAGGCGGGCCATCTATGCGCTTGTTGCGACAGGTCTGGTGTACTGTTTTTTCATGCTGAACCCGGACACGAGCTATTTCAGTGCACATGTCGTCACAGGGTCTCGAAGCAGTTACGAGGAGTCCGTCAAGACGAGCAACTCGCTCGACGAGCAGCGGCAGAAGCTGGAGGAAGCAGTCACACAACATCTCGATACGGATCCCGAGGAGATCCGGGAACAGATTGAGCACCTGCTGGCACCGGCTAAGGGTGACGATAAGGTCGCCATGGGAACTGCCGCTGGTGATGACTTCTCCGATTATGCACAAAAGTATGGCGATGATGATCTTCGCACACGGCTCACCAAGAAGTACCCGTACAACAGACACACACCGATTCCGAAAATTGTATGGCAGATCTGGAAGGAACCCATTGAGATCGTGAAGAACAACGAGATCAGCAAGTACATGAACTCTTGGGCTGAACAAGCCAGTGACGGATATGACTATAGAGTAGTCACGGATGATGGGATTGAGCATGTTGTGCGCGAGTTGTACGGTGAGTTCCCAGAGATCATTGAAGCCTTCAAGACGATGCCTATGGATATTCTCAGATTTGATTTCCTCCGTTATCTCTTACTCTATGCCCGTGGTGGTGTCTATTCTGATGTTGATACACTCAGCATCAAGGATCTAAAACACTGGGCAGATGCTTCCGGTCAACTGCCGATTTTCTTCCCAGAACGCTCGTCCGAGAACGTTGGGTTTGTCGTAGGTATTGAAGGTGACTATGATCGTCCAGACTGGAGATTCAAGACTTCTCGTCGTTTACAATTTTGTCAATGGACTTTCAAGAGTAAGCCTGGCCATCCAATCCTTCGTGAACTCATTTACAAGATCACCAGGACCACGCTTATGAACTACAATGAACGCTTGAACCATGTTAAGATTGGAAGGGAATACTACACACTACATTCTGTGTACACCGTCTTGGAGTGGACAGGACCAGCTGTCTTTACTGACTCTTTGTTCCGCCATTTCAACAAGATTTTTAACCAGGCCAAGTGGGTAGGAATCAATAACCAGATCCCGTCGGAGGTCAAAAACATCGAGTTTGAAGATTACCACAAGGAGAAGAATAGAGTCACCCAAAATAAACCCATTGGATGGACAAACTTCACGAGATTGACACAGCCGGCCATGTTTGATGATGTTTTGATTTTGCCAATTGCAAGCTTTAATGGTTTTGCTAATGATTTGGACTACAAAGTTGATGATGATTTGGTTTACGTCAAGCATGAGTTCCATGGCACTTGGAAGGATCTCTGACCATGCTGGATCAGATTTCTGGTCCAGCAGACTTATACGCTTTTATGATGTCTACGAGGGACAAGGGATGTACACTTGTTATAGTACTGTTTTTTATTACTGTTTTTGTCATGTTTTCTATATGTTTGATGGAGTTTTTTGTTTTGAGTAATGTGGTTTCAAGTATAACGTGTATATGATATTCAATTGATTGGACTTGTAGACTGCTTGGGCCAAAGAAACCCTCTTATCCATAAGACCAATATCGGCTTTCAAGCTCCTTCACCATGATTCCAATATCTTATATGAAATACCATTCCTCTAGCGTTTTCAGCTTGATCTTAGCTAGCTCAAAAGGACAGAAACTACAGAGTGAGTCTATACTGCGAGTGCCCGTACCGCTTTAAAAATTTCCGATCGCGAAACATGAACAAGCGATGAGGAAAACCGGCAGGTTTTTAGCTCCTAACACAGTCTAATGGAGAAGCTTCAAGCTCCATCTTTGAGTCTTCTCACAGTTCACAATGTCAAACAAGTCATCGAAGTCCAAGAAGGCCAAACAGTTCATCAAAAAGTCCACAAAGAAAATCAAGCGCTCGTTCGATGTGTTCAGCAACAAGAGCCATGAGAATCAATACGCCAATCTGAAGGAAGAAGAACAGGACGAGGATGTGGACGTCCAGTTTGTTGACAGCCATAGTGAGAATGAAGACGAAGATGACGGTTATCCAGATAGAAAACGCATGAAGCGAGACGTCGTACTCGTCGACGACTATGAAAGCGATGAAGGAGACCGCGAAGGTGAAGAGATGCCGCCCATTGTGATAGAGGAAGACAAGTCGTTAAGTCTCACCGAAGCGGCTTCCAAGCAACAGAATGAGCTTACGGACAACAACGATTTCATCTCTTTGAACTTCTCATCTGATGACGACGAGGACGAGAACGAGGAAGATGCGTATTCCATGGACGACAACGCCACAGACATCAACACCGGTGGTGATGGAAAGATTCTCAACATGGATGCACCATGGGTGCAGCATCATGATCATTCCAAGCAGAAGGAGATCGCTGATTGGCTCACAATGGAGATCAAGGATTTCATCGCATACATTTCCCCGTCTAAGACTGAGATTGAGGCAAGAAACTCATGTGTGAGACGTCTGAGAACCGCCATTACTAGCTTCTGGAAGGACTGTGAAGTGCATGTCTTTGGCTCATACGCGACTGATCTCTATCTTCCAGGCTCGGATATCGATATGGTCATCGTCAGTGAAGGTGGCCACTACGAGAATAGAAACGAACTATATTCACTATCGTCATACTTGAAGAGAAAAGGTCTTGCTACAAAAGTTGAGGTCATCGCCAAGGCTAAGGTGCCTATCATCAAATTCACTGAACCGGAGTCCAATATCCATATCGATGTCTCATTTGAGCGTACCAACGGTATTGAGGCCGCTAAAGTGATCCGTGGTTGGATTGACGAGACTCCAGGACTTCGTGAACTTGTGCTTATCGTCAAACAGTTCCTAGCTGCGAGAAGGCTCAACAATGTGCACGTTGGTGGACTCGGTGGTTATTCGATCATCTGTCTCGTGTACTCGTTCCTCAAACTCCATCCAAGGCTCAGCACAGGAAACATCTCCCCTTACGAAAACTTGGGTGTTCTTTTGATTGAATTCTTCGAGCTTTATGGTCGTAACTTTGGTTATGATAATGTCGCTATCTGCGTTGAACCTGATAACGTACGATACCTGAACAAGAGATACTATCCAGACTTACAAGGTCGTGTTCCATTCTCTTTAGCCATTCAAGATCCATCGGATCCAAAGAATAACATCTCTAGAGGATCATTCAATATTAGAGACATCAAGAAAGCTTTCAACGGTGCTTATGAGGTTCTCATCAACACATGTTATGACATGGAGAACGCAACTTACAAACAGAGAATCGGCATGTCAATCTTAGGAAGTGTTGTTAAGTACCGTGGTAAAGAGAGAGACTTCAGAGATGAGAGAAAACTTGTTGCTAATGAGGCATTGGCTACCGACGACGCAGAGTCTATCTTCTCCAGAAAAAGCGCACCAACAGTATTCGCTGAAGACACAACATCAAGCGAGGACGAACACGTTATCCCACCACCTAAGCCATCTGTCAAGGTTCCCCCAAAGGTTGAAGGTAAGAAGGTTGATGATTACATGGGTCTGACCGATACAAGCGATAGTGAGACAGAAAACAAGAAGAAGAAGGAGTTGAAGAGCAGAAGTTCCGCGTCAAGCATTGACAAGGATGCTAGAAGAGAATTTTGGCTCAACAAAGGTAACGCGTTGGCATGAATCATGAATAAACATAAACAAATACGTACAGGGATGCAAGGTACTGGTGAGACAAGTGCTTGTTATCAGTAAACATCAATCCTAGGCCTACCATATAAACCAAGAGAACATAGCACAGGGTATGCGGCCAGAAGGAGAGCGTGAACCAGCCCTACAATATATACCAGGCTCTTGTTCAAGGTCAAGTAGCGAGATCTACACGATCCCGGTTGTTGAATGACAGCAGATCTCTCGCGATGATGTCCCACGGGGGTTGGTGTCTCGACTCAGACAAGCGGCCGCTTTTGTCGACCAAGTGTCCATATCGGGAAATTACCTACATACCAGCTGCAGCAGAGACGCAGGACCAAGTAGGGCGATTTGTATGGTGGATCCCCGTTTCTTCCTTGCCTCTGCGTTTGTCTGCATATGGATGAGAGCTGGTCCTGCCCAATGCGGTAATTTTCCTATAGAACGCTGCGGAAATCGGTGCTCGCCTGGTAAAAAAAGACTGAGCTGCCGTTTACGGCCAGCTTCGGACAAAGAAAAAAAAAAAAAACTTAGGACACTCCAGCGAACCAAACGAGCCAACAAGCCTAAGCACGATACAAACAACTCCTTCTGAGCAGCCAATTTCACTGCTTCTTTCAGCACAACAGCACCACCAGCTCCACCAACCTCACAAACAAACCACCTCCACACAGGACACCACGGCTGACTTTTGCAGCAAAAAAGGCCCGACTTCGCGCTCTATTTTTGTCCGAGATCTAAAGATAGAGAGACCATAAGCCTTGCCAGGCAAAAATTTGATCACAACCCGCCAGTGTTACAAGAGAAGACCATCAACCAGACAGTTTGAGGTACTCTTCTCGCACGGACATATCTCTGTACTTTGTCACACCAGAGCTCTCAACTCTCGTTGTCCTGGAGACTCACGGAGACTGCTCCTCATCGTACATTCAAGCTCCCGACACATACCCACGCCTCCCTTTCTGAAGGGGCACGAGAACATTTCAGAGCCAAACGTTTTATCCGCTCTTCCCACCACAAGTAGAGCCGTCAGTTACAATCTCACCAACATCTGAGTTTGATTTTCACTATTTCCCCTCCGCTCCCCTCAACACTCCGTTTGAACCTAGCGTTGTCCCTGAGTGCACCAACCACACCACCAAACTCTACCACGGTTGCTCTCCAGGCTCTCGCTGTGACTCTGGTTCACAGTAAGCGATAATAATGGCCACAGAAACACATCTGAGTGTTCCTGTAACTTCACGGGAACACGATCGCACGGGCTCAATGACGAGTATGAACTCCTTCCAGAGCTTCGCTTCTTCCATGGACCCGAACACAAGGAAGCACACTGTTCGGGGTGTCACCACGAACGATCTGTTGACATTTGAGGCCAAATTCTCCAAGCCCTCCAGGGCCAGAACTGGCCTGAAGCACTCCTCCTCACACCAGTCTTTTACGGCTTCTACTGCTGCTGGACAGCGATACAACAGCCTAACAAGTAATAACGGCTCCAGGAGCCAGGTTCCCCGGACCAACAGTCTCCAGCCGGGACAGATGAACCACTTATATGCCTCCTCCATCCGTGGCTCTGAGAGTATGACACACATCCCAGCCTATCATAGACAGTCCTCCAATGCCCATCTTCAGCAGTTCAAGCAGCAGTTCCACCAGCAGCAGAGGCTGATGCAGCAGCAGTTGAGACAGAAACAGCGGCCAGTATTCCAGGTGGGGATCTCTGAAGCATCAAGACCACATCATACGCCTCGCCGTAACAGCCACATGCCACAGATGCCCTTCACGTTCCCCAACGGTGAGGTGTACATACCGAGAAACAAGCAGAGAAACTCTCTCACGAACCAGAGTAAGCTGAACACCGAGCTCCAGCCGTTGAGCCACACTATCTCTCTGCCTCCGTCGCCGAAGAGACAGCCATTGGTGAAGCCACAGCCGTCTTCGTACGCTCCACAGGAAATCTGTCACACAGCATCGTCCTCCTCCAACACCAACAGCTACTCCTCCTCTCCGTCTCCGTCCAGAGCATCCAGAACAAACTCGAGCTTGACTGAGAGCACACCACCCTCCTCCATTGATGACCTTACGATACAACCTACTGACTCCAAGAGTGGAGCTGACCACTTCCTCTCCACGTCGACCTCTTCAAACATGCTAGGTAAGATTGAAGAGCACTCCACGACAATAGCAGGTGCACAGGACACAACAGCAATGACCCCAACATCTGCAGTTTCTGACAAGACTTTGACTAGGAATGAGTCTTCCTCTTCAACTGGGAACGAGTCTTCCTCTTCAACCTCAACAGTACCAACACCATCTACACACTCCGAATCAAGCATTGTGAAGGTCTCTCTTCAAAGCCAAGCACCTAAGTCGGAGTCACTGATCCCAACTTTGATACCGCAAGCTGCTAGTACGCCATCTAATGTTTCTCCACCTACACAGCAGAAGAAGGCAGCTCCAGCACAGACATTACGGATGTCTCTGAAGGGAAAACAGTCCAAGTCCATGGTAAATGTTGTTAAGGCCTCAGAGACCGTCGAGAGAAGACCATCTGCTATCAGGAGATTCTTTTCCAAGGTCTTCTCCAGCAAGAAGTTCTCAAAAACTTCATCTTCTTCCTCCGCATCCCGTTCCACTGTTTCAGGGTTCCAAGCATTACCGAACACAAACCAGTCTACATCGTCTCCCCTGAAGACAAACACACCTGCACCACGGACTCCAGTAATGAAACCTGTGACGATTCAACCTGCAGCCGAGCCCCAGCCTTCGCTTCAACGTGAGATGAGCAAGGGTTCAGATGTTTACTCTTTTGTTGATGGTGAGGAAGAGAAGCTCAACATTGGTGACCTTGTTGCTCTGAAGCTCGAGAACCCGGTGTTCAGTGAAACCTCACAGGAAGAAACTTTCGGCAACTTGTTTGAAAACTTCAGCGATAACAGCTCTAATGACTCTATGGATAAGACTGTTGGGAAAGGGACTACTGAAAAGGAGGTTGCTCAAGAGCAATTGGTTGTCAAGAAAGTTCGTAATAAGACCCCGACTGATGACGATGATACTGTGATCACATTTGATGATATGGAATTCATTGAGAAGATGATTGAGTATGGTGAAACCTCATTCCCAGATTTGTCAGCTGCTGATCTTGGCCAATCGCAGAGAAAGATGATGAGATCCAAGTCGATTGAGAGAAAGAAATCCATTCGCTCAATCAGCTCCGCGTCTAGACTGTCAATGTCCACTAACGCTTCTGATCACGTTACTGTCCCGGAGCCAACTCCTGCAACATTGGTAGAACAGAACATCGAGGTGATCTACTCAAACCAACGCAAGGAACCCTCGACAGAGCTTGTTTCTAGACCATCAATCTTGAAGAAGAAGAAGAAGAGTATTCCTTCCCGTTCCAATTCTGCTGTGAAGAAGGTTGGCTTCACGAACCAGATCTACGTCAACACCACATATCCTGCATACCTGTACAACCGTCACTCCAGGGCGTTATCATCGTACCAGCTATCTCCACAAGTTATCCACCAAATCAGACATGAGGTCAACGACTTCAAGAGATCCATGGTTGTCCACGAGTCGAGTATCAATAACACACACTTTTTCCGTGCATAAAGTACACCACCACCTATTTTTCCCGCTTTTTTTCTGTCGTCCCTATAAACTACGACTTTCTCTTTAATGTCGATTACATCTTACATACACGCTTAGCATAACTTCTCTATATGGTATTTGTATGGTGTAGAGCAGACCAGCGTGTGTCCCGAACCGCTTTCGCGAAATGGTGTTCGGGTGTTTCGCGAAACCGTTTGATTCGGTGATGGAAAGCCTAGACAACAACAACTGGGACAAACGTCGCCAAACCTAGCACAATCATTGCTTCTCTTTGTATCACACGATGTCCGCAGAGCCTGCAACTGAACCTGCAACTGAACCTACGGAAGAGAACATCATGGACGTTGACGTTGACGTTGCGGATGAAGACGTCTTCAACGACAACGAAGAGGGTCAAGCAGTGGACGACACCAACGGAGACGTGACAAACAGCGGGAACGGTGAGAAGACCGCTGGTCATACGATAGCTGCTCCTGAGCTTCCAGAGCTAACCAAGAAGGACAAAACCTTACACGAGATTCTGGAAATGATGGAAGACTACTATCCAATCGTGAGTACCACTCTATCCAGTCACACTGAACATCGCCACTAACATAGCATCAGATTCCGGACGCTGTCACCGACTATTACCTCACCAAGAACGGTCTCCAGTGTGATGATGTACGCATTAAACGTGTTCTTGCTCTCGCCACACAAAAGTTCATCTCCGATATCGCCACCGATGCGTACGAGTACTCCCGTATCAGGTCCTCATCAACAGTCTACAACTCTGCAAACCCCCAGGCAAGAGCGAAGGCTCTCGCTGCCGGTGCCCAGGGAATCCAGGGAGCTCAATCAACTTCGTTGAATGCTGGTAACTCGACTAAGAAGGTTGTGTTGACGATGGACGACCTGAGCAGTGCTCTCGCTGAGTACGGTGTAAATGTAAGTAGGCCTGATTTCTACCGCTAACGGTGCTTGGCTTGATTATTATGGTTGTATTATGTTTCTTTGTAATGAATTTTCTTTGTCCACGATGATGAAAGCATTCGCTCTTATAGTAATTCCTTGGTACGTTTCAATGATCATCTTCAAGAGATCTACGACTAAGAAAAACACTCGACTTTTTTTGTAGTACATTCATACATCCCAATCATCACCGACTGTCTCATCGAGTGGCTGGTCAATGGTGTCTATCTTGATGTCAGAGCACAAAGGACATCTCCTTGTGAGCAAAGCATCCACCTCGGGACTGTTAACAAACTTGGCGCCTTTCTCCTGTTTTGAAGACAGGAACTTCTTCTGTAAGAACTCGAGCTTCTTCTTCGTAGCGTAATCATTGGACTTCATAATCTCCTTGACCAGACAGTCTGAATGGAACGAATGCCCACAGGGAAATATGAAGAATTTCCTTGAAGTGAGAAGAAGCTCACACTCTGAACATGAAGTTCCGGCTCGAATGATCTGGGTCTTCTCCTTGTGAGTCGCAATCTTCTCAGTGATGGAATCGTTGATGGTGATTGAAGAGTTCATCTCAAGAGAGAGCTTGTTGATTATTGTTCCGAAGTTTTCCAACTCGTTACAGATCTCCTCCTTCAGGTTGTCAATGGATGTAAAGTCTGGGATACGAGGCAGAAGGTCCTTCACACGAAGAAGCTCACACTTATCGAGTAAGAACTTCACTTCGTTCTTGATCAAGTCTTTTTCTGATGGTCTTATGGAAGCAATCTTCTTGTCAGCAACCTTCAGCCAGAGGAACTTTCTCTTTTTGTCATCTTCCGGCTTATCGGCAAGCACGATGGCCAAATCAATCATGTCGTGCTCGAGAGCTAAGTTCACAGCATCTTCATAGCATTCCAAGATGCAGTACAGATAAGCAGCCGACTTGATCTTGTTATAACGCAGACAAAGCCTGAGAATGAAATCTGGGTTGTAGTAATATTGTGTCCCATGCTCTTCCAGGAATCGCAACACCAGATCTTCGTTGTCAATTGATTCATTGGATATCAGCAAGAATAGCAGGGTATCATGGACACTTGGATCTTTCGTAGATGTATTCGAGATATATGTGAGCAGGAAACGGATTCCCTGGTGCTTAGAGGCCTTCACTTTCTTGGAGTTCTTGTTGTATGTGAGTATGGCAGGAAGCAGCTTTGAAGCCTCAATAGCTGAGATTCTCAGCCATGTATCGACAGTTCTGGCTGGTGCGTTCACAAGGAGAACAGTGGCGTACTTGTAAACAACTGAAGCATCGTTGTTCTTCTCCAATGTCTTCAGAGCTTCATCCCAGTTCTCAAACCTGATCCAATACGCGAGAACAAAGTCAAAATCGTTAATCAGACCAGCGTAATAGAGAAGCTCTGACCGTCTGTTGTGTGATGTGATGATCTCATATACCGTCTCTTTATCCAGTATGTCCTTGTTCTCAATGATGAACTCCTGGAACCTCTTCTCAGTCCCAGTCTTGAGGATGGTTGTTTCCTCGATATGTGTAACCTGTTCAGTGGCCAGAAGGTCATCCAGCTCGTTCAGCTTCTCAACAAACAGCTCAACAATCCAGGCAGAGAGCATAACCAGCTGCATCTTGAAATCAAACTTCCTGTCGTCTTTGATAACATGGAACTTGGCAAGGAAGTACTCCAGCAAAGCGTCATTCTCACCGGACTCAATGAACTTCAATGCAACTGACTCAAACGATATGGATGAGGTAGCGTAGGAAGCAGCGGCATCAACAAAACGTCCCTGGCTGAACTCGAAGTCCCCCTTTTGGCTCATAATGACATCTTTCGTCTCAGCATCACGGGCAATGGCGAGTGCTTCCTCAAAGCTCTTGTTTTGCAACATTGACCTCCAGATATCTCTCTCCTCATCATCCACTGTAATCTCATAGATGCTCAAGTTCGAGTACACCCAGTAGGTCTCTTTCTCGTAATCGGCACTCAATCCAACGAACCTCTCGTTCTCTGAGACGGGAAGAACCTGGTGGTAGACGAGCTCGTCGCTGAGTTTGTTGATCACAAGAAGCTCAGAGCCTCGAAGCAGGACAAGATGGTACTTGGTGAGGATCACAGACTTCAGCTTGTGAGTGGACTCTGGAAGCTCCATCGTGAGCAGAATCTTCAGGTCTGCAACGTTCTTCCTGGACTCAATCTTGTCGCTGTCAATAGAGCCAAACACGGTCCCCACAGTTGTGATCCACGCAAATGTGAGGTCTTTGGCAGAGAACTTCGTTCCGTTGATGTTCCCGAGGTCCTGGTACTGCTCGTACTCAACTGGCTTGTTCTTGAATATGTCCCCTAGCACGAGGTCATTGTACTTGGCGTTCTTCTTGCGTATCGTGTCGTCCCAATAGGCAATGTCGTCACCAGAAACCACCAGCACCGTCAGTTTGCGTGTATCATCGTCGTAACCGATGGTGATGCCATCAATTGCCGACTGCGTCTTGTAGACCTCCTTCTGGAACTTCTTGTTGCACTTTTGCGACGACTCTATGTACTCGATGAAGGCCTCGTGGACGACGCCAGATTTATCACCTATGAGAATCGCACCGGTCTGTGAAGATGTAATGGCCTTTCGGTTCCACGCAATGGCATTCACCCGTACGTTCTTCAGCTCGCTCAAGTATTTGAACTGCGTTGTGCTTTTGTGAATGTAGAAGCATTCCGCTTTCGTAGTGGAAACGATGAGATGGTGGCCTGTGGGGTCCAGGAAGAGCTTTTCGATCTTACCAAGCTCCTGGAGCGATCTCTTGTAGGGGAGCTCAAGACTCTCGATAACCGCCGGGTTATTAAGGTCGATACGGAACAGTTTCCCAGTCTTGAAGCCTATAACGAGGATATCGGAACAAACACTGAGAGCTGCGATGTTGCTCACGTCCGTCTGAAACTGCACAGGAGCGACATTGAAGATGGCCGACTCGGCTCCGAGATCAATCCTATCGTCGTTATCAGCCATCGCTTTCCTGTAGTTCTTTTCCAATTCGAAAGTAGTGGTTGTATTTGTGTATAAGTACCGAGCTGTATCGCTGTTCCTGGGGGCGTTCGCGCTGGCTAACAATAGCCGATAATTAGTTGCGCTTCCCGATTAGGAAGTCGAGATTCCATATGAAAAACACAGAGCTGGAGCTATAACATCAACAACCGGCTTTGTAAGACTGGAACACCGTACAAGATGTCAGCCGGTATCCCAGTGAAGCTTCTCAGCGAGTCACAAGGACACGTAGTGTCCTTGGAACTGAACTCCGGCGAGACTTACCGTGGAAAGCTCGTGGAGTGTAAGTCATCATCCTATCTTCACTTGTTAACAACTACTAACCTGAACATTTATAGCTGAAGATAACATGAATGTCCAATTGAGCGACATCACAGTCACCTCCAGAGAGGGCAAAGTCACGCATCTGGATAACGCCTTTGTCAGAGGCTCGAATATCAGGTTCTTTGTTGTGCCAGAGATGCTCAGGAACGCTCCAATGTTCGATCCAAACCACACAAAGCCTCCACCACCAATACGTGGTCCAAAAAGAAAATGATTCGGTCGGTAATCTATTGTTGTACTATTAGAATAAAGGGTTAATTAGGGTAACGATTCGTAGGTGTTTCATCCGGTGTATAAACAATCAGCTATCAAAGATATCACGATCCAAACTGGACCCCTCCAGAGCTTCTCTCAGCAAGTCGGAATTTGCTGCCTTTAGCTCCCTTACATCATCCTCTCCACTGGTGATAGTCTTGTAGATGAACTTCAAGTTGTTCAAAGCTGTAGGCGAGGCGCTCTTGCCAGTCAAACTCTTGAAGAACTCCAGATCCAAAACGACCTGTCTCAAGGCTTCCATGGAGAACAGACTCACCTCTCTGAATGACTTGAGCAAAGACTGTGAAGCGTAGCCAACCAGATCCTTAATGACATTACTGATCAGCTCTGAGGAAACGCTGAGAACGGAGGTGTGGACGGCTATGAGAACACCAACTGTCTGGTAAATGTAAGCACTCACTTTTGTTGGGGGCTGGCCAATATTGGACCAATCAACAGCGCCAACACCTTCAGTGATGATCTTACCAATCCGTTTTCTTTGCTCTGTCATGTAGTTATCGAAAATCGTTTGTTCCATTTTCTGCAAGATGGTATAGATCTCCAGCTTCTGAGCACGAAGACCAGCTTCGAAAACCGCATCGTACTTCTCAACAACGGCAGGTACCGTTTCTTTCGAGAGCTTCTTGATATTGAAAAGAGTCAAGAGCTTGTGGTAGTCCTTGAGATCCTTTGCAATACTTCCATCAGTGTTCTCCTCGATGATCTTTTTGATCATGCTTTCCAGCAAGACATCGAAGCTTCTCAAAAACTGAATCTGAATACCAGTCAAGATCTTTTTGGAAGGATATTTCACTATTTGAACCTCTTTAGCCTCTGGAAGCTTGGCAAATAGCAAATTCCCCATGTTCTCAACGATATAGGTCTCAAACTCGTAAATCAGGCTCGGTAAGAATGTCTCACCAGATTCCATCTTCATCCAATCCTCCAATTTGTAGAAATGACGACAGTCATTCAACCAAGTAGCGCAAACTGCACCAACAACACGTTCGTTGATGACAACGGAAAGGTCTCGAAGAGAAGTTACAGTCTTGTCAGTTATTAACAGCTGTCCAAACTCGTTGAGAGTTTCCGAAATGGTACCAGCGATGTGTGGGAGGTACTTTAACGTACTCAAAATGGTGGCAAACGGTGGGATGAAGCCAAAATTTGATATGGAACCATCTGGGTTCTCTGATTGAGTAGCATGCAGTGTCTTAAGTGATTCTTGTGTTGAGTTGAACAACTTAAGAATCTTATGGATAAACATATCAACGAATCTCTCACCTTTCACTTTGATGTCGGCAACTTCGTATCTTTCAAGCTTCAGAAACGCAGAGTTCTGGTCAATGTAATTGGACTTGAGTCTTTGTTGGTAAGTTCCATTCATGAAATTCTCAACATGGTGCCAAAACTTTATGAATTCCAAGACTTGGTCTCTTAGAGCAGTAAACAACTTCGTGAGCATCAACCACATCTCAATGATAATTGTAGAGTCAGGGAGTTGAGATTTGTTACCGAGAGCAGCTTTGAAATTGGAGATATCAGGTTGATCTAATGTAGTGAGTATGTTCAACTGGACATTCAATATCTTCTCGTGATACTTATTGAACGTATCATTGAACTTGGTTGTGAATTTTTGCGACTTCAACTCAATCCACTCCAAAACAGGATTGTCAATAGCATCCAGTTCCAATAGTTTCTTGATGGTCTTCATGAAAGAGTCATCGTTCTCGTCCTTATTCAGCGAGGTCCATAGAGTCTTCTTATAAGTGTCCGTGATCTCTTCAACATCCTCCCAGATACGATTAACGATCTTGCTGTTATCTGACTCCTTGAGCTGTTTAGCCTGCTTGTAGTAGTGGATAAAGCTGTCATAGTCGTTGTCTTGGATGTAATTTCTCAAATGTTTAGGCAAGTTGAAAAACAGGGCCTTCTTCTCAACAAACTCAATCGATTGCTTTAGTTTCATCTCTTTATGCTTATTAGCAAGGATCGGCTTAGCAAGAAGGGTAGCCTCTTTGTTCGCATGGTTCACGCTGTTCTTGAAATCTTTCAATCCCGTCTCCTCATCTGAAATGCCACTCTGTTGGAACTGTTGTAAAACACCATCGAGCGACGACTTCGATCTGACGAATCGAAGATATTCACCTTCAATGAGCGACTTCAGTTCTGTGTTCTTGTGTTCAATAGACTTCTCCAAACTGTCCAGACTTCTTTTCAAGTCCTGGAATGAGTCCTCCTTGTGGATAAACTTCAAAAAGAGCTTAGAATTGAACTGTTTACTTCCAATGGAGAACTTCAAGATCTCCTTATCGTTGATGTTCTTCTCCCTTAGCACATGTGCCACTTTCTGTCTTGGATTAAGCGGATCAACCGGGTCTCTAATACCTGAGTGGTTCGAATCTCTATTGAGAGTCTCAACTAGAAGACGGTAGCCTTCTTCATCCTCGTCCTCTCCAGCCAGCTGTTCATGTGTATCGGGAACAGCGGTATCCACGGTGTCTGCCCAAGACATCGGATTGAGTGTCTCTAGGCCATAAGCCTCGAGAAGTTGTTCTTCCATTTGTTAAGCAACCGTCACGAACGCCACTTTACGTGGTTCCAGGCGTACGAGTTCGTGTTATTGATCCCAATTGTTGATGTTTTGACAACGCGGTAGGGGGATCATCGAACGAGTTCGCGAAAGTGGTAAGGGCCACAAGATATACCTACTTGTATTTCTACACCATTTTGCAGCCATAAAAAATTACCTTCCTCATTAAAAATTTTGTGTCCCCAACTATTCGTCTTTTCTCTTAACTTCACCCGCAGTGTTCTCGTTGATAGAGTTTTGGATAAATTTCAAGAACCTCTCACCATACTCCTTAGGAGGAATAGCACTAACAACAGCTCTATCATGGCGAAGAGTTCTCCAAAACGTTTCCAATCTCTTGATTATGGAGTAGTTGGTTAAACAATCGATAATACCCAAGTAATACACAAACTGTTGTGCCTCATCGTCTGGTCCGGAAGAGCCGACACCACCTTCTTCGGCATAGAAGACATTACCCTTATGATACTCAATCGTTGGTAAGTCATTCAAATGATTCAACAACTTCGGATTGGTATTTTGGAGGTCATGCATGTTGGACGAAACTGGGGAGAAAACAGATAGTTTCTTCCTTTTCAAGATACCATCATCGGAATCTTTACTCAAATCGTGAATTCCAATCAAGAATGAATAGTCCATAATGTTCAACTTTATCAATAGCTCAACGTCCCTTTTCAATTGCTCCCGGAAGATCTTCTCCTTGGTAGGTCCAAACTGGATTATCTCCTTATCTTGGAGCCAATTCAAATCTTTCAGCACGACGTGGGCCCCTTTATTTGGATTACTGTAACGGCCCAAAGTCGAACCTTTCAAATCGTAGGTCCTGTGCATATCTCTATGTGGAGGGAATAAGTTATTCATGATGATGAAATAGATCTTCCGTCTCTTTCCATAGGTGATTGGCATCTTAACTCTGTGCAGACCATAAAACTGGGAAATCATGGTGTTTGGATTTTTCTTGACGTGTTCGTAGTAGTCCTTCAAAACTCTCCGAAGTTGACGATGTTCAGCTGGATGGATCGTCTTGATAATGAAGCGGTAGTCTCTGGAGAAATAGAAGAACGAGCCACTCTTACCGGGGGAATTCAACTCTGATAAAATGTACTTTGAGGTCAAGGAAACAAGATAGTCAGCAGCATCCAAACGGAAAAGTGCTCTCAACTCCCTAAAAACCGACGGAGCATAATCTTTGAATTTGAAATCATATTTCGATGACGGTGTGAGTTCATTACCAGAAACATCAAAGACCAACTTCTTACTAGCTCTGAAGTCTTCATCTTTCAATGGGTGCATGATACCAGAGCATCTTGAGACGGCAACTCTGATACCGGTCAACATGTTATAGGCAATCACGTAATTGACATGACCTTCGCTCACTTTATTTCCAACCAGGACTCTATCATCATCGGTGAAGTTTCTTTGCTTCTTCTTCTTCTCTCTCTGTGTCAAAACAGAGTTCCTCATTCTTTCAATCTCGATCGTAGCGGTATCGACACCTCTTGAATCCTGAGTCATTACAGAATTTCTCACAGTACTCATCGTGTTACTAGTTGCGTTTCTCTGACCTGCGGTATCCAGAATAGTAGCGACTGAATTCGTTCTAGTAGTGGACCGTCTCTTACGTGTGTAGTTGTTCAACAGGACATTTTCGTTGGCGTTGTCCTGGATATAGGATCCAGACGCTTTCGGATCACAGACGCTCGTCTGTGAGGTATGTGTGTTGGTTTTTTCGAGTTCAGGTAGCAGTTTTGATGTAAGTGTAGCAGGTTGTGATGACGTTGTGGTTGGTTGAAGTGGTGGTTGGAGAAGAGATGTATGTTCGTTAGAGTCATAAAAATCATTGTCATTAGTGTTGTGTTGGTCTCTAGCACCATCCTGTTGGGGGTCTGCTGTCTCGGACTGGTTGTGTTCTCCATTAGAATGACTGTGCGTCGTTGTGGTATTGGTGGACTCCACTGAGCTTGGATTAGTGAAGATGACAGACTCATCCGTGGCGGTTATAACTCTTGACAGCGGGGTAGACGGCGACGGTGTCACCGGTGACAGCTGGTAGTTCTCCAGGTTGTTTCGAATGGTCTCGTGTGGTCTCTGCTTCTCGCGGATGTCCGCATGTGCAGACGGTGTATCTGTAACTGTCGATGACATTGTTGTTGTGGTTGTATGGCAAAGAAGTGCGCGGCAAGGCGAATATGGAAGTGCTGGAATGAGCAGAATTCAGGGGGTTCTGGCAAGGAGAAGGAGGGATCTGTTTGTGTGTGTAGGAGCAATAGCTCAGCGTATTTGCCGCCCGTTGAGCTCCGTTGAATCTTGCCTGTAGTGGTAGCTTTTGACAGGCACGGGAATGACAGAGGTGGAGAAAGGACAGCCGTAGCGGGCGCCTGGGCTTGGAAAGAGCGTGGGAAGTTTGCTAGCCAGAGAAACGGAGACGGAAGATGTATATAAGCGTGTGTGACCCGTCCGGAGCTCTGTGTGAAGCAGCAAATGAGTAAAGAAGCCTTTGGTTGTTGTTGTTTGTGCTCTGTTGTGCGTGGAATGGCCCAATCCAAAAAATTTGGGCTTTTGTGACGGGCGGTTCGCGCCACACAGGGCGTGAAGTGTCAACATGATAAGCTCCGCGTTATACGGGAAACTCTCTACAAGAAAGGTCATAGTAAGGTCATCATTTTCTTTCTACAAGGAAAGTAATACTGAAGCCAGGACTGCTCAGAAGATAAATATAGCGCATTTGCGCATATTTTTCAGGGACACATCAGCTTCCTCTGTACGTGGTGTAGCTGTGGTTGGACAGCAACAACGGGATATGGTAGTGGTTGTCTGGCGGATTGCTCACGGTGAAGAGGATCTCAACAAATGGGAAGAACGTTCTAGCATCGCTGGAGCTGTCCTCCTTGGCGATGCGCTGGAAGTACTTGCCCGTCTGGAATCTTATCTTGTAGATTCCTGGATGGAGCTTCTCCCACTCCTGGCCTTTGATTCCCAGTGCGCTGAGGTCTTTCTGTGGATGGAAGGTCCATTGTGATACCCTTCCATCGCCGTTGGTCTTCGCCAGGCCGAACGGTTCCCCGTCGTCAACCACAATCTCCTCCTCGTCCGAGGGAAGCTCGCTGACTTTGTAGATGGCAACCACGACCTCGGCAGCAGGACGGCCTCTGGTAGTGTCAAGGATGTGGCACGTGACTGGTGGCATTTAGGCGTTGATACGTTGGGTTTGCTGACCTCTTTGTTATCTCTGTTGAAAAGGTGAGAAAAAGCCGGATCTCATCTGCCTTTTATAGCTTTATCAACAACGCACATACTTCGTAGTTGGCCGAAGGCTGAACGGGGCAACACGTCTTCGCGCAAGTCCCAACTCGTTTGTTTACCTCATCTCCACACTGCTGTTTCTCTTTCCTCCCGATGTTTCTTCTTTGAATATCGCAAGAATTCTTCCTTGAGCATGGCGAGGACCCCCAGAATCTCCCATGACACATCCAACAGCCCCGACTTTGCTCCCGGAGTTGACAACGTCTTCCTACGTAAGGACGGCATTGAGTACTATGCCCCGGCCACTTTCCACTCTTCGCCTTTCTACAACAAGACAACGCATGCTTTTGCTTGTGATATTGTACGAAGTGTCCCTCTTGAAAGGATATACGGGTACCATGCTGTCTCTTATGATAACGTAGTGATGATGAATAATCACCCGGTGAGGAAAGTACGAATGATGGGGAGGATTAGCGATTACACCATCAGAACCTTGGATCATGGGGAAGGTTTCTACTTATTGAGCATTGACGACTCCACAGGCGAAGAGATTGTTGCAAAAGTGAAACCCTCAATGATGCTCAGTTCTGGGTTGGGTCATGAAGGTGCCGAGGGTCATCTCATAGAGTTCACTGGTTTGGTAGAAAGATTCCATGAGACTTATCAGGTCAATGTTGATTCCCTTGAAATCAAAGAATGTGGTGCAAAAGCCATGAGAGAGGAGTTGAATTTTTGGGGAGAGGTTATTCGTACGAGGAGAGTTTTGAAGACACCTTGGTTCCAAACGCCTCTCATTGATGATTCCAAAAATGAGCTCAAAACTCGTATTGACCCAACAGTCTTGAAACACAAATTAATGGCTAGAAATCTCAAACTTGCAGACTCTTCAGACGATGAAGTTCCATTGGTACACGACTCTAGTATCTACATCAAGAAGATAGCACTGACAAAAGCTGAAAGAGAAGCTAGGGGAAATGATGATGAGACAGATTCGGATTCAGATCTTGAGGAGATTACAGAACTGGTATTCCAGATGAAAGAGCTCTTGGGTATTGGTTTATATGAGGAGGTTTCATCCGTTCTTGATGATGACTGGGTCTCACTTACTGATAAGAATCATCCACTCAGGCTTGTACAAACGTACACGGAACAAGAACTTTGTGTCCGTTTCATTCATTGGATGTCATCCCATTCTACAACCAGATTCCATCTTCAGCAGGCAATCCAATCGGAAGAGATTTCCACATTTCTTCAAAAAATGGCCAAGACACAATTCCCTCTACAAATAGTGGATCTAACGTCACCTGATCAGGGCACAAAACCAATGGAGGGACTTCGAACTGATTTCTTCCTCTCTGCTCGTCGATCACTTCAGCAAGCAGGACTTATTCGTTGTTCCAAGAGTCAGAAATGTGACTCAAGACTATTGAGGAAATTCTACAATCAGCTCGTGTTATCGTTGGAGAGGGTAAAAGAAATGGCTATACAAGGCCATCCAGTGAAGTTCATCGTTGGCAATTACGTTTCAGTCTTCAACCATGAGCATAATAAGGATCTGATCGTTGATGTTAGGCTTATTGATAGGCTGATTTATACCATTTTGAAGATTGATAAGGATCTCAACTGGAAATACAATCGAGTCAAAAGAGAGTGGACATATAATGTGGTCAAAAAGGAGAAGAGGAAGCTAAAAGTGAGGAAGCAGATTGGCGACGAAATGTCTCTACACCATTGATTATATGACGCTTAGTCCATCATTGCTTATGTCTCAATATGTCATAGCATTGCCTGCACTAGTAGATATGGTTATTACACTATCATCAAGCCCTTCACCGAGACAGCCCTCGATCGCGAGGTTTGGAGATGTGACACATACAACGCTGAGCTAATCGCGTCGGGTACTTTTCTCCACTTATATAAATGCACGGTCAAAGAGAGCTATGATATTACATTCTGCATTATGAGTAGCCAGCTTGCCTCGATGACAACATTTCACATGCTACTTCACACACCGGACCCTCATTCATTATTCCCGCAAACTCACCGAGCGACACTGTAATACAACTCAGAGTGCTGACCTCATGGGTTCAAACTATACTCTTAGCGTTAGCTTGAGTCAATAATACCTGAAACAGGGTGCCAGCTTTCAAAAAAAAGAATAGAAATCAATACATAACGACAGGGGAAGGTGTAAAAAAATAAGGTCCTACCCGGATTCGAACCGGGGTTATTCGGATCAGAACCGAAGGTGATGACCACTACACTATAGAACCTTTGTTCGATCGCAATTCTCGAACTGCAAAATCGGGTGAAAACCAGGTGAAGTCACGTGGTTGTGACACACAAGTCACGTGTTTTAATGGCACGGCCACACTGGTGCATATCCAAAATTTTCAAGAGAGCTTTATCTGCAGAGATGAGCTCAGTTCATATATAGGTGGTGTCTGTCATTGAACGACAATTATTATATACCGTTCAATAATGGCGCTATTCCAAGTTGATGGTTGGGATCTCAAGTCCACTGTGGTCAAAGTCGGTGGTAAGGAGAACAAGAGCAACAGAAAGAGAAAACAAAAGGAGGCAGAGTTAGCAGAGGAGCTCAGTGCCTTGGGTAAAGAGTCCAGTGCTAAGCCAGCTCAGCAAGAAGGTAACAAGAAGGCCAAGAAGAACAACCAGAAAGACAACTCACAAAAGTCGAAGAAACAAGAGTCCAAGGATGTGACAAGGAGTGCACCAAAGGATATCACAGAGGAGGAGCCAAAGGCTGTTGTTCCACAGCTTGATCTTCCAAACAAAGCCAAACTCACGCCATTACAACAGAAGATGATGGCCAAGCTGACAGGCTCCAGATTTAGATGGATCAACGAACAGCTGTATACCACCACTTCTGAAGAGGCTTTGAAACTTGTTAAGGAGCAACCGTCCGTGTTTGATGAGTACCACGAAGGTTTCAGATCCCAGGTCAAATCATGGCCAGAGAACCCCGTTGATGTCTTTGTCAATGAAGTCAAGGATAGATCCTCAAGACCTGTGAATGCCCCGGGTGGTCTTCCCGGCTTGCAGAAGGACAAGAAGGTTGTTATCGCTGACATGGGATGTGGTGAAGCTCAGTTTGCTCTGGATATTCAAAATTTCCTAAAACAGAGAAACACACCTAAGAAGAAGTCCAAAGGCAACTACAGAGGTCAGCCGAAGCTGGACATTGAGGTGCACAGTTTCGATTTGAAGAAAGCAAATGAGAGAATCACAGTCGCTGACATCAGAAATGTCCCAATGGCAGACAACTCGTGCACGATTGTGATCTTCTGTCTCGCCTTGATGGGGACCAACTTCCTGGACTTCATTGAGGAGGCGTACAGACTTCTCGCACCAAGAGGAGAGCTCTGGATTGCTGAGATTAAGTCGAGATTCTCAGACAAGGACGGCAAAGGCGAGGAGTTCGTCAATGCTCTCAAGCTCATGGGCTTTTTCCACAAGAAGACAGACGACGACAACAAGATGTTTACCAGATTCGAGTTCTTCAAGCCACCCCCAGACATTCTTGCTGAGAGAAAGGCCAAGCTTGAAAGAAAGCAAAAGTTCATCGAGCACGAGGACGAGAAGGAGAGACTGCAGCAGAAGAGGGAGAAGGTTCCCGAGGGTAAGTGGCTGCTGAAGCCGTGTATCTACAAGAGACGATAGATACTAGTTTTATAGGTGAATCGACGGGCACTTGCTTAGTGGGACCAATGAAAATTCAGATCCATAGTCTGTGTATAAATATTCGGGAGATCTTCGATGAACTTCTTGAATTAAGCAATAGCCCGAGATCCTTTGCGTAAGTCCAAATGCAGCCAGCTCTAAGTGCGTACACATCAGGAGTTCTAGCACTAGCGGAGTCTCCAATTAGTGCTATTGGATGATATATTAGGTAATACAATACATTTTCCTTGTTTGTGATATCTCCTCTTCCTATAGTTATAACCAAAGGAGTAGAATACTGTGAAAGTATTATAAGGATGAAGTTTGAAGAAGCTCCATATTCCTTCCGGCGGTATACTTCATGAGTTATGAACCAAACGAGAACTTGAACCTAGTCATATAGAAAACAAAACTTGTATCATCCTCAAGAGAAGACACAAACTGACGGATCCAATGACATTGACTCCTCGTTAAGCACACTCTGTAGTCGCAGAATAACGGCGTGCACTAGTGAGATGCATGTCTACTTTTTGTGTTATCATTATGGCAAAGCTCACGATGTCCCGGCTTGCCCTTGGATTTTAGCTAATCCTTTGGATGGCTCAGCATGTCTGTGAGGGAGCCACAGTAATCCATGGGTTAAGCGTGCTTGTGTAGTAATGATGAGAATTGGGTACTCCTGATAATTGGCTTGCGCACAACGTGATCATCTAATGGTCAACTAAACCGTAGTAACAGATGAGTGATGAAAACATATACCCAATATAGGGGACCACCATGTATACCAACATAACTCCAGAAATGTTTATGTTTCCATTTCTGTTTGTTTATCTGTTGTTTGACGATACGAAATGCGGGGCCCGGTGTGGCCCGAACCGCTCTGCAAATTTTCGCGCTCGCGATGAGCTCAGATGTATAAGCTACACTCATCTTCAACACCTTTTAGAACTGGAAAACCACTCAAAAACGCTATGGACGACGATATCTTCCTCAATATTGCGACTGATGTCCCCGCTTCGTCCTCCTCCTCAAAGACAGCGGTGAAACAGCTCGGAGGCAAGTGGAGAGACCGCAGAAAAGCCCAGCTCCAGGCTAAGGGCATCAACACAGACAAGAAGAAGCAGAGAACGAGCGGTGTCAACGCCACGCCCGTGGACCGCTCCAGGCTACAGGCCAGGGCGGCTGCTTCTGTTCCATATGAAAAGGGAACAGAGACCAGAGCTGAGCTGAAAAAGAGAGCTGCTGAGACTGCTGAGGAGGAGAACAAAGGGCCTACTAAGCAGGCTAGACTCGCTGAGGGTAAAGGCATCGCCGGTAAGAACAGCACATATGTTTCCTCCCTGTTCACGTCAAAGGGAGAAATCACAGAGAAGGAGTATGACAACGCAATCGAGGTTCTTGATGCCTCCAATGCTCCGCTGAAGGATTCCACAACCTTTGATGGTCTGGGACTGAACGATATCCTCTCTAAGCAGCTTACAGAACATATGAAGTTGAGAAACCCGACCAAGATTCAGCGATCTGTTCTTCCGAGACTCCTGGAGAGAGACCGCGATCTCTTTGTCCAGGCCCAGACAGGTTCCGGTAAGACGCTCTCTTTCGTGTTGCCAATATTCCAGAAACTGATGGAGGTCAAAGACTTGGATAGAACCAGTGGTATCTTCGCTCTCATCATGGTCCCAACAAGAGAACTGGCTACGCAGATCTACTCTGTCATTGAGTCACTAACACGATGCTGTCACAGAATCGTTCCAGGTATTGTTATCGGAGGTGAGAAGAAGAAGTCAGAGAAGGCCCGACTTAGAAAAGGTGTCAACATCCTCGTTGCGACCCCGGGTCGTTTGGCTGATCATATTGAGAATACAGAGAGGTTGGATCTCTCCAATGTCAGATACGTTGTTCTTGATGAAGGTGATAAACTTATGGAGCTGGGTTTCGAGGAGACCATCGCAAAGATCCTGGAGGACATCGAGAAGACCTCCCGTATCAGTGCTACGACAAAGCTTTACCCAACTTTGCCAAAGAAAAGAATCAACGTTCTTTGTTCTGCCACCATCAAGCCAAACGTGAAGAAGCTCGGTGAGCTCTCTCTAAACGATGCCGAAATGGTGAACTCCAATTCTGTTCCAGACATGGAGGATGTTGAAATCATGGAAAACATTGCTGCCCCAGATCAGTTATTACAACAGAGTTGTGTTGTTCCCCCAAAGTTGAGACTCGTTACACTTGCTGCTATCCTGAAAGATATCACAAAACAGGAGCGTGGTTCCCGTACAATGGTTTTCCTTTCTTGTTCTGACTCTGTGGATTTCCATTTCAATGTCTTTACTAAAGATGGTGTCAAGACCACAAAGGAAGGAGAAGAGGCAGAAGCCGATGACCTTTCAACCGTTCTCACTGCTCCACTTCTCTCATCCAATACCACAGTTTACAAACTTCATGGCTCTCTTTCACAACAACTTCGTACATCGACATTGTCAGCTTTCTCTAAGGCTCCAGAAGAACGTCACACAATCATGTTCTGTACCGATGTCGCTTCCAGAGGTCTTGATTTACCACACATCTCTGTTGTCGTTGAATTCGATCCACCATTTGCTACTGAGGACCATCTCCATAGAATTGGTCGTACTGCCAGAGCCGGTATGAGTGGTCGTTCTGTGTTGTTCCTATTGCCAACTGAAGAGAAGTATCTTGAGAAGATTGCACACTACCACCCACATGGTGTTCAACACAAGTCGTATGAGGAGTTGTTGAAGATCGGTTTTGGTAATAAGTGGGACTTTGATGCTACAACATGGCATTTGGATGTTGAGAGATGGTTGTTGGAAGATCAAGGGGCTCATGATAAGGCTGCTAGAGCATTCACAAGTCATGTCAGGGCATACGCTACACATATCTCCGCCGAGAAGGACGTGTTCAGCATGAAGACTCTTCATCTTGGTCATTTGGCTAAGAGTTTCGGTTTGAGAGAGACTCCAAAGGCACTTGGTGGAAAGACAGGAAGTGGTCCAAACGGTATCGGTAAGAAGAAGAGAGAGAATCCAAAGGACAAGATGTTCCGTGTTGCTAGAATGGCTGCGAAGGCGCAGTCGTCCGAGTTCAACTTCATGTGATCGGTTATGGCATATTGCATTTATTCATTGATGACATCGTCTTATTTATGGCATTATCTTCCAGTCTCTTTCGTAGTATCAAACATCTGTCACTACGGCACCCTTGGAGGTATCGCCGTACAGATCAAACCTCCTCTGTTGTTGGGTTGGGATGTTCTGTCTCACCGTATCTACCATTGATGGGTCAATCTCACAGACCAGAACCTGCTCGTCCTTGGAAGCCTCCATCAACACTTTGCCCATTGGGTCCACAACAAGAGAATGGCCGTATGCCTTGTACTTCGCCTCGAGGTCTCTCGCCGGAGAACACATCAGCACATAACACTGGTTGTCAATTGCCCTCGCTCTAGCCAGTGGTTCCCAGTGCAAAGGGCCTGTAGTCGTGTTGAAGGCACCCGGATAAACCATCATGAAAGCGTTGTGTGGAGGACGAGTAGCAACATGGGCAGCCTCTGGGAATCTGAGATCATAACAAATTCCTAGTCCAACAGCACGATTGGAGCCTGGAAGCGTAAAAACTGTGTTCTTGGACCCTGCACCAAGAACCCTGCTCTCCTGGAACGAGATCTTCCCAGGAATATCAACGTCAAAGAGATGTGTCTTCCGGTGCTTAGCGATGATCTCTCCGGACGGATCGAGCACGAGCGAAGTGTTGTATATAACCCCGTTCTCAGCCTCCGGGAACGAGCCTCCAATGAGGGTAACCTTGTGCTCCTTGGCCATCTCTGATAGGAATTGTGTCGTTTCCCCGGACGGAATCGGTTCGCAGTATTTCCTGAAGAGTTGGACAGAGTATGGCGAGTTGAAGCATTCGGGTAGCACCACGAGATCGAGCTTGCCGTTGCGGGCTACGGTTTCCTTCAGCAACGAGGAAACCCGTGTGAAATTCTCATACTTCACCGGTGATGTCTTCAGCTGGATCAATGCTGCTCTGAGTTTGGAAGCCATTGTGTGGTGTGTGCCTTGCTGTTGCGTAGGAGTTGGACCTTTTTTTCGTATGAGCGAAAGCACAAACTAATGGGCCTTTCATGTGGGAATAAATAAAATTGAAGTAAATAAAAGTGGAATAAAGCTGGAGAATGTTTGATTGAAATATTAAAGCCATTCATCACATATTTTCTGATTCTGTAGTCCTGGCACACAATCAAACGCAACTACCAAGCGTTTAGAGTGTAAGAATTGATACGTCCTTTCTGCGTAATCACGATCAACCTTTTATTGGAAAATGTTACATTTTTAGCACTTCTAAATTTATATTTATTCTAATTCTGTGATTCTGCTCTATAAGAAAGCCGAACTGAGTGAGGGGCTTTTCATATGCAGGAGATGCTACATTTAATTGGAGCCATAGATCACATCTATTCTGCCTGCTCCACCGTTAAACTCGATTACCAGGCGATTTTGGCTAAGAACCCAGATGGATATCTTCTCACCAAGAATTTTCTCGTCTCATCGTAGATCAGGATAACAGCACCAAATCCAACAGCGATGAAATAGTACTTCACTGGTACAATTCCAGTACCCAGCTTATCCTGGAACCAAGGGATGTAATTGAAGAAGAACGTTACACCGAGAGCAAATAGCATGGCCGGGAAGATGGCGTAGTTCTGCGTCTTCTTGTTCAGGATCGGTGGTTGCTGGAAGATAGAATGATATCTTGTTCTAGTTGACAGCAAGTTGAAGAACTGCAAAATGACAAGAGTGATAAAGTAGACAGAAGAGGCCACTTTACAAGCCTGTGTATACTCATCTTCAGTAAAGCCAGTAGGTAATTTACCAAAAGCCATTGAGAGCTCAGAGAAGGGGATACCTTCTTGCTTTAGGTACAGAAAGGTCACAAACATAGCAACAAAGGAATCATAGGTACCGAGTGTCAAATAAGAGTGGATAACAAGACCAAAATCAACAAGTTTCTCATTGGTGACTGCCCTTGGCTTCTTTGTTAGCAGATTTCTCTCTGGGGCCTCGTAGGCTAGCGTGATAGCAGCTGCACAATCTGTCAAACAACAAATAACGATCATACAGAAAGATGATAACAATTGAGGGAACCCAAATATGATATTGAGCAGGATGGCCCAGAGTTCGGCGTAGCAACCAGCTGGGAGCAAGTAGGCAATAGTTTTCTTCAAGTTCTCAAACACAAGACGGCCGTATAACAACGCAGTGACCATGGAGGAGAAGTCCTCAAGCAAGACGAGGTCAGAGGCTTCCTTAGCAATATCAGAGCCTTCAGCCATGCCAATACCAACATCGGCCTGTCTCAAGGAAGGGGCATCATTAACACCATCACCAGTCATACCAACAATATGGCCTCTCTTCTGAAACTCTTCAACTATCTTCAGCTTCTGCTCTGGAGTAGTTCTTGAGAAGACAATCTCAGAGTAAGCAGTCAGCTGCTCCCATTGGTTATCGTTCAGCAGGTTGAGCCTGTCACCAGTCAATGACAAGGCCGCGTCAATGACTCCACGATCAGACAGTTTTGTCTTCTTTCCCGCAATGGGGAATGAAGGATCCAAGTTATCAAAAGTGTGGATAGTATCAAAAGAGACCTCTGGACGGACAATACCACATTTCTTTGCAATGGATATGGCAGTCAGCTCAAAATCACCGGTAACCATACAGACTTTGATACCGGCACCTTTAAGTGTAGACAGCACCTGGTAGAGCCCATCTTTTGGTGGATCTGTGATGCCCACCAAGCCTGCAAGAATAACATCCCTCTCAGCCAGTTCAATCAGGGTGTCAATAGTTTCCTTGGAAGAGAAGCCACAAGCGTCAAACTCACTAGCAGCAACAGGCAAGTATCCCAGCAAGACGACTCTTTGTCCTTCTTTGGCCCAGTCTTGCTGAATTCTGAAAACATTATCAAGAGATTCAGAAGTGAGAGCAGACACTTCACCGTCTGGCTTCAGTATGTTGGAACATTTTGGCAGCAAGATATCAGGGGCACCTTTAATCATCAACATCAGTGGCTGGTCTTCTGTCTTATGCTCGAACAGTCTGATCATGAACTTGTTCTTGGAGTTGAAAGAGACTTCAGCTTTCATTGTCATGTCACACAGCTCAGAATCGTCAATCTCATGACCGAAACGGTATATTGCCTGGTCTGTAGCATTGCCCGTCATACGTCTCTCCTTGATTGGCTTGAACAGCGTAGTTGGGTCAAAAGTGGAAGCGTTGCAGAGTTTGGAGATGAGTGAGAGTATTTTTTCTCCTTTGGAAGCCGGAGTGTTCTCATCGCAGGTAACATC
This sequence comes from Petasospora mississippiensis, assembly GCA_030581715.1. Lineage (NCBI taxonomy): Eukaryota > Fungi > Ascomycota > Saccharomycetes > Phaffomycetales > Wickerhamomycetaceae > Petasospora > Petasospora mississippiensis. The sequence goes on along the minus strand of JAKTVV010000026.1, from coordinate 103,122 downwards.
ACCAATGGAGTGGGAAGTCACAAACATCTTGTTCTTGGTCAAAGTACCAGTCTTATCGGAGCAAATAGTAGACACTGAGCCCAGGGTCTCAACCACGTTCAATGACTTACACAGAATCTTGTTCTTCTTCATAGCAGAAGCAGTGATAATAAGACACGTAGTAAGTGCAATTGGAAGTCCCTCTGGAATGAAACTAACGGTGACAGAGACGAGATCAACAATCAGGACAGAAACATTGATCCAATCATGATGGTCTTTTCTCAACCATGCGGCCCATAAGATAATGATTATCAGCAGCAATGTAACCACGATTGAAGACAGAGTAGCAATGAACTTGAAAATGTCCTTCTGTAGAGGGGATGAAGACTTCTTCGGCTCAGAAGAGAGCTTGGCGATCTGCCCGAACACTGTGTTATCACCAGTGCCAATGACCATAGCGTAACCGGAGCCACCAACGCAGAATGTACCCTGGAAACCAACAGAAGCGGACTCCAAGAAGTTTGCACCAACCTCATCAGGCTCAGCTGTGGCGAAGATAGCTTTAGATTCACCAGTTAAGATAGCACGGTCAAATGAGAAATCAGTGCCCTGGATAGAGGCAAATCTGACATCAGCCGGAAGTCTGTCACCGTTGGTAACAAAGATCAAGTCTCCAGGAACCAAGCTCTTGGCATTGTCGACAACCTTTTCGCCATTTCTCACGACAGTAACTTCTGATGGAATCATGTTCTCAATAGACGACATCACCTGGGACGAAGAGAAGTCCTGCCAAAAGTTGAACGCCGCCTGAACCAGGAAAACCAGCAATAGAACAACACCAAGAATCAGGTTAGAGATGGCTGGGTCTGGATTTCCCAGTGGTTTCCATGAAATACAGCAGAGAACACCACAGACGAGCAGCAGAGGACCAAATCCGCCAAACAAGTAGCCTGCAATCTTCCTGAACCAGTTCGTGCGTGGGGGATGGTGAATGTTAGTACCGTACTCCTTCAGGTTCATCTGGTACTGCATTTCACTGAGTCCTTTAACCGGGTCACTAGAGAAAGACTGTGCAATCACGTCGATGCTTTGCACGTGCCATGTTCTCTCGCTGAAGCCCTTAGCGGACCTGTCCAGCTTGGTATTCTCATTGATGGACTTGTCGTCAACCTTGTAGGACACAGTTTTGAAGATTGGAGGAAGTGCAACGCCTGGCTCAACAACACGAGAGCGAGAACGGTCTAGTGAAGAGAAAGAGAGACGTTTAGAGAGGCCCGAGCGGTTGGCTGAGCGTCCCCTTGACGGTTCATCAAAGGTGATTCCACGGGCTGCGCCCTGGGCCTCGAGGTCTGTGGAAGCTGTAGACTCCCACTTCGAGATAGCGTCTTCCTTGCTAATTGACATGGTGCTTTAGTACTACACAGCAACTCATGGTGGGAATTTAAAGGCTGGGATCTACTGAAGACTTTATACCCATCCTCCCCTTCTCAGGAGCAGGTTTCACCTCTGTGGCTGCCCTTGAGCTAACGCTATGGCCGCAAGAAAAACCCACCATCCAATGGGAGAATGGCCGAAGAGGGCTGTGCCGTCGTTGTCCAGTAAGAACACTCCGTTAAGCTGGCGGTCCAGGGGTTCCTCATGGTGATGGAAATTACCGTAGAGGTGCGTCAGGGTTTTGGTGGTAGTTTGGGGAATGCGTAAAAGCTGGAACTCCGCAAAAGCTGACGCGCCGATGACGTATCTGATGAAGAGGAGGAAAAAAAAATTCTCTCTCTCTTTTCAGCTTGGAATCTGCAGAGCTTCTCTGTGATTGGCTCAGTTGATGGTCGTGGCTGCAGTCCCGGTAGGGAGGGTTTCAGCCGTAAGATCCCGCTTTCTTCTGCCCTGATATTCAGGTGTATTGTGTGGACATACTCAAACCTCTATATATACTTGCAACTATAATGCACAAACCTCTATGGGAAATACTTTTCCTGACAATATATAGTACACAAACCTCTAAGTATAAGACTTAAACCTTTATCTATACTTATATTCCACATATGATACACAAATCCCTGTGAATGATACTTACACCCGACTATAATACACAAACCTCTATACAGATACCTACATCCGACATATGGCACATAAACCTCTATAAATATTTATATCCGACATATAGTACACAAAGCCCTATATATGGCACTTATATCAACCCGTAGGAGTCCCGCTTTCTAACTCTCATATAATGCCATAATAATTATAATTATGTCCATGTATAGCACACAAATCTCTATTTATACTCATATCCTACCGTTAGACATACCCAGTCCGTTCCTCTTATCCTTTTGTATCGAGTTCCCTGAACCACTTCTGGAGAGGCCAAGTCGTCCTCCAAAGTTGAATCTGGATGAGCTAGTCTCCCTTGATAAGCTCATCTCCCGTCTCGCAGCCTTGACTTTGACGTCCCACCGTCTCCAGTTTTCCTCTTTAGCCTTCTGTAATTGCAATAGTTCCTTCTGGCTCAGCCATCCACTCTTCTTCAACGATTCACAGGTCTTGTCAAACTCGACGTCTTGCGTGTACTGGCAAGTCTCATAGTACCTCAGCTTTTCCATCGGTGAAGAAGGCTCATTTCCAACATCCGGTTCCGCCAAACTCACACCAAACCTCTCGTCAACTGGCAAAACCGGTGAGAAGGGCGAGGAGGTCTGGCTCTTCTGCAATGCCGGTGTTGTTGACTGTGAACTGTGAGAGGTGTTATGTTCGTATGGGGACGCAGGTGGAGATATTGCACTGGATCTCGGGGTGAAAAAAGCTGAATTCGGGGTGTTTGGTTGATGTGAGTTGCCTGGAGTGGTACTGTTGAAGCTGGCGAACCTCGAGGTGCTCCGTCTTGGAGGCGTAGACAACACCGACGCAGGTAGATATCGCGTTGGGGCATCCTCTGTTTCAGATGTCTCTTGCGTCCTCGACGGCTTCAAAATGGTGTCTGGCAGAGGTGGCAAAAGCGACTTGGACTCCGGAACCTCAAGATAGTCTATAGAAAGCGTTCCTGGGTCACTGAACTTTTCCAGCGTGGAGTTGCTGCTCATCGTGCTGGTATCTTCTGGGGATCAACGATGTCTCAGGATGGTGTGGGGTCTCAGAAAATCAGATCTGGTGATCCGTAGCGAACAGTAAATCTTGATGAAGTGTTGAGAATATGGAACGATCTGGATCCAGCTACTGGAGCTTGGTCTTCACCAGTTTCAGCTTAAATTCGGAAGTGCGTTGTGAAGATGGGTGTGTAATGCTTATAATAAGGGGCCAAAAGTAAAAGGAAGTACGAGTCCCTGGAGCTTTTCCTTCGCTTGCTCTGCACAAAAGAGAGAATGTTTGTATAGTGAGCTTTTCTGCTAATTTTCAGAACAAAGTAACGGAGATTGACTAATCGCAGTACCCAATCCTCTGTTTCGTACGTATCTTTTTGAGGGAGGACACACATCCCTATCGCTTATACTTTTTTCCGTTGTCGCAATTTCTAGTCCTTATATCCGAATCCGGCAATTTTTCTGGGAAAAAAAAGAAAAGCAGAGTGGATTGACGCATTGAATTTACCCAATGCGGCAATTTTGCGAAACTGAGATCTTGCTGACACATCACAAACGAAGTTTGAGATCAACAAGTCTTGGCCAGAAAGCAATAAAGAAATGTGTCAGGTACTATCTCAATAGATACTGGCTCAACCTGGATAGTACTGTACGGCCAAATTGAGAAGGGGCGGAGGTCTAGGGGCTGTGCTTACGCTAGACATATATAGCTACACACATTGTTGAAGGTTTTGTACCCCTTTCCGTAAACCAGACACACAGCTACAGTTTATGACGAGTGTAATAATAAGTGGATATCTTTGCATTATAATTTGAGTGACATATTGTAGTTAATCATACAAGCAAGAGAAACACCCGGACACCAGCGATTTGTGCCCGCAAAGTCTGATTATAATTTTATGCCCTTTTCGAAAGTATCTGATTTATTACCAATAGAAAACTTTATATAGCAGTTCTCTGAACCATCAATAACTGCTTATCAATATATCCTAATCAATTTATAATTAATTTTTTATTTATATTTCTCCGGAAAAGTATTTCAATCTTCATATTTGAACTTTCAGATAGCAAAGTAATCTCGGGAAAAATTTCATGACGGCCGCCCTGTATTTGGACAATATCTCACTGCTATATTGCTATAATTCAGCCCCTGGTATGTTTAATAATGATGAATACTGAACGATCAGAGACATTCCCCCCCCCTTAACTGGGGAATATTGATCGAGTATAAGGCATGGCCCCGCGCTCCTAACTGCTTCCGCGAAATCGTTTTTCAATGTCAGTCGATCACCGATGAGCTTCATCGTCACTCAGCTTTTACATCAGCTTTTGCTCCATTTAAGGGTGTTTTGAGCGATATACATCATGCTTTCTACACGGAGTATCACAAGGAATATTCTGAGCAGGCATGTGCGGTGTTTGGTACGAAATCTTGCTACGGAAACCCTCTGTTCATCGAGTCATGCTGCTACAGTATCTCAACTCTCGCAAATATCCAACGTCAACCAAAGGCTAGAGAAGCTCCAAGTCATCTTATCGAACACACCGACGTCGGCCATCAAATCTCAAATATCAGAAGGGGTGATACGAACAATATCTCCAACGGAACCGTTGAACAGACCCACCATTCAACTGGCGTTGAAGAACCTGAGATCCTCAGACATTAGTGATGATACCATCAAGAATATTGTTGCTTTCGCCATCTCCATCAAGAATCCTAAACAACTAAAAAGTTCCCAGTCTGATCTCATAAAGTTATTCACCTCTGTCTGCGACAAAGACCCTTCAATCATCAATTTAATCGAGGCGAGTATTCCGTCTGATGGAGGAAACATATTAATCAACACAGTTCTCACCCAGCTCTACATACACACATCCCGTTTGGAATCGGCATACAGCTTTATCCAGAGAATTTCACACGCAGAAAACAGGATATTCTCCTCTTCTCTTGAACTGGTCATCATCCATCTCACACACAGGGAACAAATCACCAAGGCTGCCCGGTTGATCAAACTCGCCCAGGACCAGAACTATGAGATATATCCACGCACATACTCAGATCTCCTGAGTAAAGCCCTGGTATTGGGAAATGTCAACGTCGTTGCTCAGAACTATAGACAGGTACTCTCTAAATGTTATATCGATAACGGCACGCTGGTCTCTCTCGCCGAATTACTCGTGAGAAGGATCCCACCGAGTGAAATGTCGGCATTGTCCTCCATCGCCACTTCCAAAGAGAGTCTGACTCCTGAGCTAAATGGAAGACTGAGAAGGGCATTCGTCGAGAACTTGTGTTGGGGTAAAAATGTTCCTGTTGCACTGAAATTCCTGGATATGACACACCACAAAGGTTTGATACGGGCCGACGACTACCCTGTGATGCTGAGTAAGTTCAAAATTTCCTCAAAGCTCGACAAGGTTAAAACGGTTGCTTTAGAGAGATTGTGCTTCAACACCTCCGCCGATGTCAAGAGGTTCTACGTGAGTATGACTATGGCCAAGCTGGTCGAACAAGGAAGATTGAGTGATGCCTTACAGATGTTGATGGACACTCCAGAGCTGGTTAGCTGGCTGAATGAGGACGGTATCTGGCAATTGGTCAAGGGTCTCAAGAGCTGTACAGTTCAAGAGAACTTCAACTCCTTTGTGGAAATATTCCTGGCATCCAGCATTGTGCTGAGAGACCACCGCACGGTGAACCTGCTGGTTCGTTCTCTGATTGAGTCCGAGTACTGGTTCATGATCTTTAAAGTGCTTCCACGGATTGATACCGAGTGCTACAGATTTGATGAGGAAACACAGGCTAAACTCGTCACTTTGTGCGACCAATCGGGATACCAGGACCGTCTCTCGATCATCAGAGACGAATGGTTTTGATAGAGTAAATGAGCTGTAAATACATGCTGATGAAAGCGCCACACTTTTGAAGTTTGGTATCGTCGTCGCTATCGCTAGCCGTTTCCGGTTGCCTGCGCGCCGACTCGGATAACCTCAATAAGTACTTCGAAACTTTTTAACGATCAATCTTCTTGCTCCAATTCAGCCGGATAACTTTAAGAGAAAAGCTCAAACACCACAGCAATGGCCTCTAAGACGATCAACTTCTTCAAAGGCCACCCAACGGAGACGCTTCTCCCGAACAGTACCGTCATCGAGGCCACAACAGCTCTCTTGTCAGGCACAAGAGACTACGATACCGATCCAGCACAGAGACATCCACTCACGTACGGTTCTGATCAGGGTGCACTCTGGGTTCGTGATGAGATTGCCTCGTTCCATCAGCGTGTCTTTGGCGAGAAGTCTGGTACCAGAGCTGAAAATATCAACTTGACTGGTGGTGCCTCTTACGGTATTATGAACATTTTGACACAGACCACACTGGCTCACACAGGCTATACTAAACAGGCTTTCATCATTACACCGACTTACTATCTCATCAACGAGACCTTCTTGGATGCAGGTTTTGGTGGTAAGCTGACTGCGATCAACGAGGTACACGGTGGTATCGATTTCAAACAGTTGGAGGAGAAGCTGGAGTACTATGATAAGCTGGATCCAAAAGATCACTCTGAAGACTTGAAACTAATTGTCAACCCGAATGGATCCCCGAAGAAAATCTACAAGTTTGTTCTCTATTGTATTCCATCTTTCTCCAATCCAGGTGGTGAGGTCTATTCTGTTGAGACTCGTATCAAGCTCATTGAATTGGCAAGAAAGTACGACATACTCGTTATCACTGACGACGTGTACGATTTGTTGGATTATAAGCAAGATCTCGACAAACTCCCATTGGCTCTGCCTCGTATTACACATTTGGATAGATTGACCGCCACGAATGAATATGGTAACACTGTTTCGAATTCCACGTTCTCCAAATTGATTGCTCCCGGTTTGCGAGTCGGATATCAAGAATCAGTCAACTCCAAACTTGTATATCAGCTGTGTCAAGGTGGTGCTAATGTCAGTGGTGGATCTCCATCCCAATTGAGTGCCATGATTGTTGGTACCATCATCAAAAAGGGCTTGATTGATGGTGTGATCAATGATTTCAGACGTATTTACGCAAAGAGATCAAAGTTGTTGCAAAAGAGCATCGGGGAGCTGCTGCCTGCTGGAACTACAGCCTATGGATTTGAGGGTGGCTACTTTGTTTGGGTCACTCTACCAGAGGGTTACGACTCTAAGAAGATCGTCTCTGCATTGAAGGAGAAAAACGTGATTTTGGCTGGCGGTGAAAACTTTGAAGTTGTTGGTGACTTGCGTAACTGGGGAGATAGAAGTGTGAGACTCAGCATGAGTTACTTAACTGAGGATGAGATCAGGGAAGGTGTGAAGCTGTGGGCTGAGGTCATCAATGAATTATACCCATAGATGTTTTGATGTTTAGCCAAAGAGAATTAAATCGGAACGCCCCATTTGGACGAGGTGAGTTAGACAAATGAATTGTACCCATACATAAGTTCTATTTTTTTTACAAAGAGACACCCCGTTCGGACGAGGTGAACTAACTGTAGGTGCTCAAAGAACTAGCTTGAATCCAATATTCTGAGGTTAGCCCCAGCGGTGCTTCTGTAAAGTGCCCGTGCCCATAATGTAGGTCTGCGCCAGAGGGGGCTATACAGAGCTCTTGTAAACTGAATTTTCCTAATTCAGGCTCTTTGCACCTCTCCCAGTGTCTGACTGAAATTACCAAATTGGACATACCCTAGCTATTCCAGAGACTGGGAACCTTTTCCGTAATTTTTGATTAGCTACATACTCGACGATGGCCGCTGTTGCTGTACATGGTGCTAATGAGGAGTACATGGGTCTGCTTATCTTTGCTCATAACAAAAGAGCGTCCCCAGTCCCATGAAGATTGCTGTTTTGGGAATATTGCTGCAATGCTCGTAGTATAGGGCCCTTTTACAGACGAATTAGCTACGCCTTCCCTGTCAAACAGTCCAAAAGGGTATTTCCCCTTCCATCCAAAGCCTCTTCGGTTTTAACTCATGTTGTTATTGTTGCATGGATCGTCACCGAAATGGCCCCTGGTTCTCAGACATAGCGAGTCTTACCGCCAGGAAAAGCTAGGCCCAACGCTTCTCATTTAGGCTGGAGAACCACAGTTGCAGGCCGTGCTTATCTATTTATATTCATTTGAATACATGCAGGCGTAGATTCCCCGTATTTTGATTACACACCGAAGTAAAAAAACCCGTATTAGCTCTTCACTCAGCATACGCCAGCCAGTCACGCTCCACAGATCTCTTGGGGAAAGCCTCTAGCAGCTGAAACGACGGAAAATAAGTGTAAGTAACCTTGCCATCTTTGTGTTTCCTGTGTCTATTAATTGTCGCACGCGCAGTTCTGCACGTTATAGCGACAGTGTTATTTTTTTTTCTATTATTATCCTGGCACCATGGCAACAGACCCTGTTCCCCTTAGCACAGAAAACCATGGAAGGATGAATTAAAATTGGAACTGGACAAATGTATATAAAGGGGGAACACTCCCGTCCTGATGATGTGGTTTTGACAGCTGTTGTTTCCCATCTCCACTACTATTTTTCCCAACGTTCGCTCCGCTTACACAATGAACTTCAAGGCCTTCACTCTCGCTACTCTCGCCTCTATGGCTGCTGCTTCCTACTCCAACGGCACCGTTGTCACTGTCACCAGTGACGTTGTTGTGACCGAGTTCACCACCTACTGTCCATATCCTACCACCATCATCACCAACGACAAGACCATCATTGTCACTGAGGCAACCACCCTCACCATCACTGACTGTCCTTGTACCATCAAGACCACCACCACCTGCACCACCTCCTCCACTCCAGCACCAGCACCAGCTCCAGCCGGTACCACTACCACCAAGCCTGCTGCTCCAGCTGGTACCACAACCACCAAGCCAGCTGCTCCAGCTGCTGCTACTTCCACCACCACTGAGTCTGCTGCTCCAGCTGCAACTACCTCCACTGCCCCAGCTGCTGCTCCAACAACCGTTGAGACCTCCACCAAGGCCGCTCAGACTTCTGAGGCTGCCTCTACCACCGCCATCATCACCCAGGCTGAGGGTGCTGCTGCCAAATTCGGTGTTGCCGGTGCTGCCGTCATCGGTGCTGCCGTTGCTGCTCTTGTCTAAAGAGAGTGACTAGCTACACTGGACCCTCTTTTCAAGCTTCTTCCATGCTCAATGATTACCCATACCCACTTCAACATGTTCTGCTAGTGGTGCGCCCTCGTCGCTACATTTAGTGTGAGCTTTTCTTCCGCTTATGCTCTAATTCTTAATCGAGGGTTTTAGTTCTTTTATAGAAACGAATTCTCTATAAAATTGCCCTGTTAGTTGAACCGTAGACATTGTCCCCTTCCTTGCCTATGTGCCAAATAGTGCAGCCTCGTACTGGTTTAGAGTTACCCTTCTCACAGATCGGAGAAACTGGAAATACTGTACTGTTTCTATTGTTAGTATTGTTGTTGTGGCATCGTGCGTTTGGGAGGAGCAAGGCGCCAATTATGATCTGTCTCTGTTGCTAATTCCCACAACCAGTGAAGTGCTCAAAATATGTAGAGCCATAAAAATATTTATCTCAATATCTATTTTGACGGACTCATCTTCATCAAATATCGTCAATATTGTGACTTGCGTCTCGTTGATGAGCTACCCCGGACCTAAGCCTCATCAGATTCTCTACACAATTACAACCAAACGGGTAATACGGGCCCTGGTCATGTGACAGGGGTGTCCGTGAGTATACACACACCTGATTATATCCTCTTTTGGACATCGGCTAATGTCCAATTGGGTAATTCCGTGTCTGACAGAGGAGACAGGCTATTTACCAGGGTTGTGCGCTCATGACGTCATGGTATTTATGGGAATTCTCAGTGTGGGTTCGAATCCCGCCACATGAAAAACATTTAGCCGCGTTCGAGTCAAATTGCATAAAAATTGACCCGGAATAAACCCCAGATAGCGAAATCACTTAACAAAAGACTCACCACTTCCTCAACAAGAGCAAGCCCATACCACACGTGATCCGATCCGGAGTAGCTGCACAACCAGAAACACACACACAATGTCAGCTATCACATCTACGAATCTCGACGGAATCCTCCCACTCATTGCACGTGGTAAAGTGCGTGATATCTACGAAGTTGACGCTCAGACTTTGCTCTTTGTCGCCACTGACAGAATCTCTGCCTACGATGTCATCATGGAGAACGGTATCCCACAGAAAGGCCAGCTGCTCACTCAGCTCTCTGAGTTCTGGTTCGAGTTCCTGAAGCCATACGTCAAGACACATTTGATTGAGACCGACGACATCTTCAAGTCCCTGCCAAAGGAGTTGAGTGAGGAAAAGTACAAATCTCAGTTGGAAGGTCGTTCTTTGCTTGTCAGAAAGTACAAACTGGTCCCATTGGAAGTCATTGTCAGAGGTTTCATCACCGGTTCCGCCTGGAAGGAGTACAAAAAGTCCGGTACCGTCCATGGTATCAAGGCTCCAGAAGGTTTGCAAGAGTCACAGGAGTTCCCAACTCCAATATTCACGCCATCCACCAAAGCTGAGCAAGGCGAGCACGACGAGAACATTTCCGTGGAACAGGCAGAGAAGATTGTGGGTAAGGAACTTTGCGATAAGATTGGTAAGCTGGCTGTCGAATTGTACTCCAAAGCTAAGGAGTACGCTGCAGGTAGAGGCATAATCATTGCTGATACCAAGTTTGAATTCGGTCTGACCGAGGATGGTGAAATTGTTCTTGTTGATGAAGTGTTGACACCAGACTCTTCCAGATTCTGGAACGCTGCCACATATGCCATTGGCCAGGGCCAGGACTCTTACGACAAACAGTTCTTGAGAGATTGGCTAACATCTAACGGTCTCGCTGGTAAGGACGGTGTCAGCATGACCCAGGAGATTGCTGAAAGATCCAGAGAGAAGTACATCGAGGCCTATGAGGCCCTTACTGGCAAGAAGTGGGCTTGATGGGCTCATACAACTGTCCTTTCCTTAATCCTTCTTTCTCATAAAACTTGTTAATGTCACGCTAATTTTACGCCTCCAATTGGTGATGTAGAATGATGATCGTAATAAAATCGTATACTTGTCGACTGATGAATGAAACAAAAGACAGCTAGACCCCCTAGTCATTACAGGAAACACCGGGCCAATACACCCTGACAACCTTCATTTCCTGTCCTTGTGAGTTACTGGTTCAAATCCAGTCATTGTTGAATCTTCTCAAGAATGGACTAGGGAAGTTGGTGTCATCATCATACAGACGTGCCTTCTCAAACAGTTTGGCATTCTTGGTCAACAAAGTCTTGTTCATTGGGACAGAATATGCATTGTTCGGTGACGGTTTGGTATATTTTTTACTTGCAACATCATCGTTAATTAACTGCAGTGGTCTTCTGTTGATACCAAGCCTTACGGGAGACTCATTTTCTCTGTCACGAGGACCTTTCATGACTTTGGCTGGGGATGCGGTGCCCATTGAGACATCTGATGCCGCTGAGCTGTAATGCTGTTGTAAACTCTTAGGTCTGGATGGGGATGCACCCTGTGAAATTTGCTTCATGCGATTTTTAACCTCCTTCTCCACAACGTACTGGAACTCATTCTGATAGTTGATACGGATCTCCTCCATCTCTTGCTCAATCAAGGCACGTTGGTAGTTCAACTCGTCGTTGAGGGAGGATCTGGCTTTTATCAACTCCTGTTCTTTCGTCATCAACTCGTCCTCAAACTTCTTCAAGTTCATCTCATAGTTCTTCAACTGAAGGTCCTTCATTTGGATCTTGAAATGGAGATCCTGCAAAAGCTCAAACGTCGAGCCTCTGCGGTTCAAGTCGACCTGGATGCAGGTGTCGATGACTTTCTTCAATGCGTTGGAGTAGTGGCTTGGGATGCTTGGGTAATGGCCTTCCTGGATTCGCTGCTGCAATTGCAAGTGTGTTTTCGCTTGGAAGGGCGGGTGTAAGGCACAGAGCTCGTAGACAACACACCCAAGTGACCAGATATCACACAAAGGGGAGTATGGCTTGTCGAGCAGAACCTCCGGTGACATGTAGTACGGTGTTCCAACACACGTTGACGCAAACTCCAATTCTGTGTTCAACGACTTCGCAAGTCCGAAGTCTCCAAGCTTGAAGTTCCCGTTGGCCAGGAAGATGTTGTCTGGCTTGATGTCTCTGTGGATTATGACCCGTGTTTGCTCGTTGATAGCTGGATACTCGAGATCCTGGTATATGTTCGTGATCAATGGCGAGTTGACACCATAGTGGCACCGGTAGAGCGCCATGAGGATCTGTGTGAAGATGTTCCAGATGATGCCCTCTGGCAAGTACTCGTTGGAGTTGCGGTATGTCTTGATGATGTGTGAGAGGTCTCCTCCGTCGCAGTACTCCATGTAGAGAAAGAGCATGTGGCGCTCGGGAATATGGGCATGGTGTACATACTGTACGATGTTTGGGTGGTTGAGCTCTGAGAGGATGCGGAACTCTGCAACTAGCTGGGATCTCTCTTTCTGGTTCATGTGGCCGTACTGGATCTCCTTCCGCACAAGGAACTGCTAGGGCATTAGTATTGGAGATCAAAGAATGGTGCCTAGGGTACTCACTTTCCCGTCTCTGATGCGGCGCACTTTGCGCACACAGCCGAAGGACCCACGCCCTATCAGCTCAAGAACTTCATACTCCTCTTCACTGGACATCGTGTAGTGCTTCTTGGGTGGTGTATGGTGCTGTTTGGGCAGTGTTGATAGTACAACAATCCTCAAATGAATTCCCCTCCAGCCTTTGTTTACGTTTGTCCTCTTTGGGGTGATAGACTGGCCCTACCAGAACTCCGCGGAGCCTCCCTTTCGCGAATGTCCGCGAACTCGTTCTATGGCTCATCCCCTGAAAATCTGACTCGGCCCGCGCCTGGCCAAATTGCAGACTCCATCAAGAGATAGCTGTGAAAGAAACTCATACCTGCCCTGTTTCCCTGACTTACAGCCAATTAGCCCAAACAACAACACAAAATGGACTCCAAGGTTGTCGGAATTCTTGGTGGAGGCCAGCTCGGCCGTATGATCGTTGAGGCTGCTCACCGCCTGAATATCAAGACAGTCGTGCTTGATGCTCCAAACTCCCCAGCAAAGCAGATCAACGCTCTGGATGAGCATGTTGACGGCTCTTTCAGCGATGCTGCCGCCATTGCGAAGCTAGCGGCTAAGTGTGACGTGCTCACAGTTGAGATTGAGCACGTTGATGCCGATGCTATCTCCAAGATCGAGGAGAAGACCGGTATCAAGTGCTACCCGACCCCAGAGACCATCAAGCTCATCCAGGACAAGTACTTGCAGAAGCTACACCTGATCAAGCACGGGATCCAGGTGGCAGAGTCTGTTGATGTTGCCAACTCGCCAGAAGCTCTTGCCGCCGTGGGTGAGAAATATGGCTTCCCGTACGTGCTCAAGTCCAGAACAAATGCGTACGATGGCCGTGGTAACTTCGTTGTCAAGACAGAAAGCGATATCCCAGAGGCCCTAAAGACTCTCCACGACAGACCACTTTACGCTGAGAAGTTTGCTCCTTTCGTCAAGGAGCTTGCCGTGATGGTTGTGCGCTCCATTGAAGGCGAAGTCTTCTCCTATCCGACGGTTGAGACCATCCACGAAAACAACATTTGCCACTTGGTTTACGCTCCAGCTCGAGTCCCAGACTCCGTTCAGCTCAAGGCCAAGATCCTAGCCCAGAACGCTGTTAAGTCTTTCCCTGGCGCTGGTATTTTCGGTGTAGAGATGTTCTACCTTGCCAACGGTGAGCTCCTCATCAACGAAATCGCACCAAGACCACACAACTCTGGCCATTACACCATCGACGCGTGTGTGACATCTCAGTTTGAGGCCCACGTCAGAGCCGTCACAGGCTTGCCAATGCCAAAGGACTTCACTTCTCTCACAACTTCCAACACAAACGCCATCATGCTCAACGTGCTGGGCACAAAGGAGCCAAACGGCGAGCTGGAAGCTTGCAGAAGGGCTCTGGAGACCCCTGGTGCTTCAGTCTACTTGTATGGCAAGTCCACAAGACCTGCCAGAAAAATGGGACACATCAACATCGTTGCCAGTTCTATGGGCGAAGCTGAGCGTCGCCTTGATTACATAATAGGCAAGTCTTCTTCCCTCACCACAGAGTCTGCTGAGCCTAAGAAACCACTCGTTGGAATCATCATGGGCTCTGACTCCGATCTTCCAGTGATGTCAAAGGGTGCTGATATCCTCAAGAAGTTCAATGTGCCGTTCGAGGTTACTATCGTCTCTGCCCACAGAACTCCGCACAGAATGTCGAAGTACGCCATTGAAGCTTCTCAACGTGGTGTCAAAGTCATCATCGCTGGTGCTGGTGGTGCTGCTCATTTACCGGGTATGGTTGCTGCTATGACACCGCTTCCTGTCATTGGTGTCCCAGTCAAGGGTTCTGTACTTGACGGTGTCGACTCTTTGCACTCCATTGTTCAGATGCCTCGTGGTATTCCAGTTGCCACCGTTGCTATCAACAACGCTACTAATGCTGCTCTCCTTGCTGTCAGAATTCTGGGCACAAGCATCCCATCTTACATGACTGAGATGCAGAACTTCTTGCTGAAGCAGGAGGAGGAGGTGTTGGCCAAGGCAGAAAGATTGGAGACTGTTGGGTACGAGGCCTACTGACTAAGGTGTAGGGCACGCATTTGGATTATAATAAACTGTTATTGGATGTTTTAGCCGGCATTAACGTAGATAGTACAAGCCATCGTATAAAGATACTTACAGCGTGATATTCGCTTGTTTAACTACGTATGAACGGAAAGCAAAATCGTCTAATGAGAACAGAGAATCTGAAAAAGAGAATGCCACAATACAAAAAAAGAATAAATGAAATGAGACACCATCAGAAATTCGATGACGAGAAAAGATGGCCAGGACTATTACTAGACCTTACAAATCACATGAAGTTATAGTTATCCGAAGCACCTAGTTGGTTTCTCAAGTCGGACTTGGACCCGGATCTCGGAAGCAGCTCACCTTCTGAACCGGAAGGACCCGTTGGAGGAGCATATTGAGATTGACTTGTCAAAGAACCAGCCCTGGAACTGTTTGCACTGTTCATCTGAGAGAAGGAACCAGCAGGTCTGTAGATTTTTTGTTTACCAATGCCGACTGGATCAACCATGACGACACTCTGTCTGGTCAGATGATGTGGTGAAGGGGCGGAGACATCTCTCAATTGGGAAGTCTCTGGAGCTTGGAATTGCCCAGTAGATGGTGAGACCGGTGATGTTGGCGAGAAGATCTGGTCTGAGTAATGCAATGGGTTGAATGGTCTCACGGTGATATTTGGAGGTCTGGTAACAGATGTGAGAGATTTTGTTGGGGCATAGTCCGTTGTCGACACAACGGAAGAGTAGTCAATCTTACTAGGAGTTGGGACTGTCTGGAGTGGTGGAAGCTCAGCAGGTTGTTGACCAGAGAACTGAGGATGCAATCTTGGGGAACCAGTTCTGGACGATGGTTGGTATTGTGGCTGATACATCCGTGGAGTTTGTTGTTGTGGAGGTGGGTATTGTTGATATGGGACATTCTGAGGTTGTGGTTGGTAAGATGGTTCCAATTGCTGTGGTTGCTGTTGATATTGGTCATACTGAAGTGGAATTGTAGAGTAAACCGAGGAGACAACTCTGTGCTTTTTCGGTTGTGAAGACTCGTTCGTAGCGAGGAAGTTCGATGGCTTCTCTAGTTCACGTATGTTGTCTCCAGTCTCAATCTCCTCCTCAGCATCGTGTAGCGAAGTATCAAAGTCGACATCTGGCAAAGGTGGTGCATCATCAAGATCAGCAGCAGTAAGCGTGTTGCCCGACTTCTTGATGGAGTTCTCTCTGTCGAAGTAGACCTTGTAGACACTTCTCATTCTTTTGATATCTTCGTCTTCCTCCTCTTCTTCCTTGGCATCAAACTTGACGCCCTTCTTCTCTGTCTTATCATTCAAAACCACATCTTCACCCTCGTAACCATCATTGCTGACCTCTTCTTTGAGAGCAGTTCCCTGAGATTTGATAACAGTGTCTGATGTAGTATTCAGATGCTCCGGTTCATCCTCCAAGTACGACATGTCGCTATAGCGTTTGTCTTGTTCATAGCCTTGTGCTCGACTTGGGTCAGCGAAGATGTTCTCCTGCTGACGAGTAGACTGGTCGTTCTCAGTGTCAAGCTTGGTCTCGTTGTAAGAGTACGGAGAGTCCGTTGTTTCGCCTGAGTTGGTTGACTTTTCTGTCAGGTTTCTCATCTTGTTATCCTGGTGGCCCAGGTTCAAAGCGGAGGAGTTAGCAGATCTATATGGGGATTGCGGTCTCGATGTTGGTCTTGAACTGATACCATAAGCATGGTATTCGGAACCAGCAACCTTGGCATACTCATCCAAAGAGTGCTTAGAACCGAGGTCATGGCTGTAAGGCAAAGTGAAGGACTCATAGTATGGATCAGCCTGGACCGTGTTCATAGATGGTGCGCCACGACTAACGGAGCGGTTCTGTGGGTTGGCATATTGGGCGAGAGCAGCAGGTGGATAACGAGCGTTGTCAGAACCAAATGGATTTTGACCACTAGAATACAGAGAGTCGTTATCTGGACCCAGAGGCTTTCTTGGATAGTCTGGCAAGATTGTAGTCTCACCATAGAAGTCTGGATCGTTATCGTCCTTCGACTCGGCCTTGCCCTTCTTGTAGGATCTGAACATGAAGTAGCCAATCACGGACAGGAAGACAACGCATGGGATAGTAACGGCCAGAGCAATAGTCAGAGCATTTGTATCCTGGCCTGTCTCGCACCTCTGAGCATCGGTACACTTTGATGTTGTGTGTCTTCTCGTTGTAGAGTGTTTGCTGGAAGAGCTTGACGCATCATCAGATGTGGCACGTATTTGCAACTCAACGAAGCTTGTAGTGAGCGAGGTGGCCGACGTCAGCACAGGAGACGGGCTAGGATAGGCGAACGCCGTCTCTGTTGGGATCCAGACGTCCATCTTGGTGTTATTGGCCTTTGTGCGACGAGAATTCCGTCCTGAGGTAGAGTGGGAAGATCCTTATGTGATCTGTCGATCGTTTTCAGGGCCAAAAATTCGAGATCAAATAGTTGAGCCTGTGGTCTCTGTAGAAGCAGTGAGCTGAGTCGACAGCAGACGTGTGCGGGCTAGTTTGGGGCGAATTCCTTTGGAGATCAAGTACGTGTATACGCGTCCTTCAGATCTTGGCCGAAAATTCGGAAATCAGGCGTAGGGCGGAGTGTGTAGCGATAGAAAATTGGTTGCTGATAGCAGAGACAGTAGGGGTCTTCTCGGGACAGGAGAGAGCGAGTAAATCGGCTTTTTGGGCGTTCAAAGGGCGTTTTTCGGTGGGACTTCTTCGACAAAACAGTTGTGGGCGACCGTTTTGATCTTGTTTTCGTTTTGATGAACACAGATTTTTTCGTAAGAGTCCCTTAGGTCGCGTTGGATCTCAGGACTAGAATAGAGGGACTCGGAGACTAAATTAAGCGCTACAGGGACTCGGATGTACACTAAAGTTTATATGTTTATTTTTTATTTTGGCCGTTGCTGTGAGGTATTCCTGTGCAAAGAGGATGGAAAGTCTAATATCAAACCTGTTTGGTAGACGAGCCAAAGGCCAAGAGGTATTGGCCTAGATTTTTAGCACCAGACAAGATCTCGGGATATAGTTGCATGGAGACTCTAAAACCTCAGATGTTGGCCTCAAAGGGCTAGAACTTACGACCCCTTTTCCGGGCTGGACTATATTTATGTTACAGAACTCTGCGATTGAAAGGACAGACATCTAACATTCATTAACACTTTCATGAAACGAACATTACACACTCGTTTAAAGACGTGCCATGGACTCATGGTCAGGAGTTTAAAAGAGAAAAAACGGATCACCGTTCAGAAAGATTTCTTCCGCCAACGCGTTCGTTCAATTTCGAACACAAAAGTGGCAAAAAAAGGAGAAGAGTTCCAAAAAATACACGAGACAGCCATTAATGAAGACAATACCCGGATGGCTCTGGTAAAAGGCAAGAGCCATGTACGGTATGAGTTTTAACTTGATATTGATCTCCTGGCCGCTAAGGAACCGGAAAGGAAGTGAGAAAGAGTCAAAGAAACAGCAGCGAAAAATTTGGCTTTTATACCCGTGGCGATAATTCGCGGGTTTCCACAGAAAATTCGCGAACCGCCAGCCAGCCAAAGCTCTCAAGCTGTCTAGGGCACGACGATCCATTTCCTCTAGGGATCCTTCAGATTATTGTCATTTGTAGTATATGTGACTAATACAGCGCTGAAAAGCGAAATAAAAAAAGCATCTTGCTGCAAAAACCAGTCTCATTCAGCAGGTCAGGCTAACAATGCAAAGCTTAGCTCTACCGAGGCTGGTGTGTCGAGAGATCTTGCATAGAAAAATACGAATTATCTTTTGTCGTGTTCTTCGACACTTACAAAGAGAGCAATGGGGACATGCAGCAAAAATGATTAAAACCCATGTTCCTTTCAATATTGTGAAAGCTGGAACCACGGTTCTTACACGAAAAAAGTTATAAGGGGCCAGTTGCCAGTGGAAAGGTTCGCGATTAGACCTGTGTGCTGTGCATTTTGCGAATGCCGAATTCCCAGCAGGGGCCGGGCTGCCGGGGTTCCCACTTGATGTTAATGGAAACTTCTGTGCCTGCGAACTAGCCATTTTATTTATTTATTTCTATTGTTCAATAATATAGAAGCACCACAAAAACACCTGATATGTTTTTGTTATATGCACTCTGCGCTTATCAGCTTTATTCTCATGTCTAAGCTACTTTTGCTGTTTACAAAGCCCGGCTTTCGAGCTCGGAGCCCCGCGCCAAAGGGCGGAGCGGTCATTGAAATTGTCCGACTCTATAAGTTTGAGAGGCCCTTAGCCCGTGGTTCACTAGTTCCGCGGAAGGTGTGCTACTTCAAATATAGTATTTATTTTACACCATTAGCATGTAGTATAACCTTTCTCGCAAAGTCTGCTTCGGCCGTTAGCCTCAAATGTGGCAGAAAGGTACCGGGTTTCATGCTACCAAAAGCGGGCTGCAGCGTACACAAATGTATCATGACAGTACACGCCTAGCTGAGCCCCCGGTGTGTGGTCTCCTCAGTACAAAGCCCACTAACTTGACCAGCTTTAGAAAAAATACCAGAGCTTTATCTCTTAATTCATTCGCTAGTTAATTTTATGAATAGGTGACGATCCCGGGCTCTCGCTGACGACTCCGCCTGCGTTTCGTTTGTTCTCCGGCAATCTATATTTAAAACCCGGGCTCTCAAAAACCGCACTCCCCAGCTGTCTAATATAATATTCCAATTTTCGCAACTCCCATACAACTGCACCACATTAATAACAACCACCACCACATTAATATCAACTTCATACGTTCCAATAACAGCTTCAGGAACAACAGTAACACTCCACACGCTCCAATAACAGCGGAACACGAATAGCCCCATATAACTCCCACAGCCCCATCTTTTTCCAGGGCCATGTCGGGCTTCCAGCACATCGAGCCAGGCCACCATATGGGCCAACCACCGCCCTCTCACCACATTCACCAGCACTCCAAGCAGGACCGGCACCAGCAGCACAAACGGCCCGTGGCCAGGCACGCCTGTCTGGCGTGCCGAGAGAAGAAGGTGAAGTGTGATGGTGAGATCCCGACCAATCCCGGCGACATCACCGAGCTTCGACACCAGCAGTGTTCCAACTGCAAACTTGCAGGCATAGAGTGTGTATTTGTGAAGAGCCAGAGAGGTGGGAGAAGGAAGAAAGACCTCCTGGGAAGTGAATCAGATGCCGGATCTTCCACGCCGACACAGAACAACTCGACCAGGTACAAGCCATCGAGCACCACAACAACGAGTCCCCAGCTCATGAATCCGATAACAAGCAGTTTTGATCCTCCTCCATCAATCATGTCTGCGGCGACATCGCCATTCTATCATAATGGCCACCAGTCACCGTTGGCTCCGTCGTCAGAGAGAGGCTCCTCCGTCTCAAACAACACTCTACACGAAAAGGTGCAGCAGCTCCAGCGTGAAGCGGCTAACTTGCAGTCCCAGCTTCTTGATAGAAACGGCTCTGTGACGTCTTCAAATGCCTCAGATTTCTTCAACAGTCCAGATCCGGCCGGTAGACCGAGAAGCATGGGTGGTGATCCAAGAAGCTACTTTGAAAGAGGTCCCCCAGGGCCCTGGAGCGGACATCAACATCCTTACCACGGGCCACCACACCCGCCTCCACCTCCTCCTCCCTGGGGACCACGCGGGCACCCACCTCCACCTCCTCTTCCGCATTTTGGCCATCCAGGTCCACATCATCACCATCCAATGCCTATGCATCCGGGCAGCGGAGCTCAGCTTCCTCCGCCACCGGGCCAGTTCCCGTTCTCCTCCTTTGACGATGATCATCGTCGAAAAAGACCGCACCCATCCCAGGAGCCAGATTTCAGCTTGCCAAGGCTAACGAGGACAATGTCGTGTATTGTTATCCCGGACGAGGAGCTGGAGATGTTTGACCTGCCAAACTGGAAGACAACCTGCATTTTGATCGACTTGTACTATCGCTATATCCATCCGTCCCGGCCATTCCTCCCTCCTAAACATCGTCTCGTGTATCAGCTCCAAGTACGTCAAGATGCATCACTTATCCATGCCATGTTCTCTTCCTGCTGTCGTTTCGCTTCAAGTCTGATGATCCCTAATCCCAATATGAGAGATCCACAGCATTGGTACTTCCTCGCGGAGAAGTACTGGGACTACATGGATGCAGAGACAGCTCTGCAAGCACTGGTGCTGCTGATGGGAGCGCTTGGTCCAGGTGGATTCGTTCAACAATCAATTGAAGGCTCTGAACGTATTTTCCAGATTATGCAGATATCTAACATCCTGGACACACAAAAAATCTCAGATTGGAACGCTTTTGCCAGTGTCGCTACCAAAAAACAAGCATTGAGGCACGAGGATATGCTCCGAACCATTTGGGGCTCCTGGAAGTTGAATGTCTTCATCAGACTGAACAGAGGTATCCCGTACCATAAGACCAGTGAAAAGCTACTACCGTTCCCTGCTGATTTGCCGTTGCCACAAAGTGACACGCTATATAACGTCAACCTGGGCATCTTTGACAACGCCGATAGCCACTGCTTGCAAAAACTAAATTACAAGTACTGGAATGATTTGGAAAGACAGTTGAACAACGCCGCTGTGATGTCCACCGAGTACAAACAGTTCACTGACTCCGATTTAATTATCATTGCCATCAAGAACATGGAGGACATCATGGATACCATCTCCTCAGGGTATCTGACGTCTACCGTTGTTAACCAGTATAATGCCAAGATGAAGGTTGTTGAGGAGATTGCTAAGTCTTCCATGTACCAAATCTCACATATCAAAAAGAAGACCGTGGTGCTTAACATTTCGAGATTGTTTGCCATGCTAATGCTAACTGTTGCTAGACTTGCCAGTAACTCGACCCAGTGTGCTCCAATTCTCTTCATCAAACCACACGAAACTCAATCCAACCCCAACCCCGATAGTGTCTTGAACTCCATATATGAGTCCAAACTTGACACGATTCAGAGTGCTTGTCTCAGTGTCACGCCTTCTCAGATTTCGCACTATGTCCAGGCATTCATGTCGGCTTTGGAGGCTGTTAGATTGATTGAAGTTGGTATGGGTAAAATCCCTGAAGCTTCTTCTTCTAGCACTCCAATTACCGTTGTTGGTGGCCCATTGAACTTCACTTCGGCTTCAGAGGTATCCTCTATGAAATGCTCTGAAGCATGGTGGACCGATGCTATCCCAGAACAGGGCAAGACTCTGAGTGCGAAGGTTGAAACATACAATGAGTATCCGGACGTTTGGTTACAGTATCCAATATTCTCTGTTGTTGTGATTGCTAACACTCTAACCATTTTGGCTTCGTCTATCATCCTGTCCAAGCAGCTCAGTGTCAGACAACTTCCACCTTCTTCAGACTTGCCATATGATTCCAGAAGATTGGAGTTTGTCGTTGGCGACATGCAACGCACAGTGTCTATTGTTGTTGACAAGGACACTGCTGAGGCGTTCATCAAGGACTTCAACACTATTGACTTGCACGAGAAGATCAGGTTATGCTCGAAGTATGTTAAGGCTCACGGGCGTTTCTGGCCTTATGTCGAGTCCACCTCGTACCAGATTGAGGCCATGATCAACTATATTGACGACATCATCTCCAAATCCTGATTTAGTGCTTATGAAGAATATAATGACTGTGCTATATAAATTTGCAATCGCTGATGAACGTAGCAGATATTAGGTATCATAGAATTCACAATGACTCTACAGCTTGGTAGTCATAAACCCGTTAAATTAAACCCATAGTATACATAGCATGATGCAGATGCAGACTTCTTGAGCAAACTCGAAATCGTCTGGTTTGATCTCTTAAGCAAACTCGAAATCGTCGATCTGGTTTCTGAACTTGAGCAGATTCTGTTTGATCTTACTTGTGTCAACCCAGGTCAAATAGTCCTCCATACTTCTGGTGACGAGATACGCCGGATCTGTAATAACGTTTGGCCCCACTCTAACATGGCCTTGCTCGACAAATGTGATAGCATCCTTCAAGTTCTCAGCCATTTTAAGTCGACACATAACGACACCTATACGACGACGACACATAGCGGAGACTGTGACTTTGTTCTCCAAGTCGGAGATTTTGGATTTCGTTGGCAGAATTCCCATGGCATACAGCTTCTCCAGAAGAAGCTGTTCGTGCTTGATACGCACTGGATCGTTTGGCTGCAGTAACGAGAGCTTGTGTGCCAGTTTGCGTATATCACCACAGATCTTGTTGTACTTGTGGTAGTCCTCACGCTTCTGGATGTGGTACTTTCTCATCACGTCAGCATCTCTGTGGTTGTTATCCTGCTTCCAGTCAAGGAAGTCTACCTTCTTCAGCAGCTTCTGCTCATGATGTTTGAGTTTTCTGACCATTTTTGCGTGTTATTTGGTGATATTCGTTGGAGAAGAAGCACTAAGGAAGTCCCATTAGGGCCTTTTGTAGCGATGAGCAGCAAAAAATTCGCGCGTTCCTGGTTCGCGCACTCCGCGCGAAAATTGCCAGATTCGGCCGTCTCGATGAAAAGTGAAAAACCGCCGCTTCAACACTCTTTGTGGACTCTCAGCACGCTCCACACGCTTCTTTACGCCTCATTTTCTCGTCTCACAATGCTCCTGAGATCCAGCACAGCTGTATCCAAGCGTCTATTCTCCTCCACGGCTCTCCGGGCCTCCAACATCGGCCAAACACCAATCATCGTGCCGGAGGAGGTCAAGATCAACTTCTCCAAGATGGAGGTCCCGATACTCAAGAGAAAGGGCAGAACACAGCTCACGCTCTCGCAGCTCGCCAAAATCGAAGGCCCTAAGGGCTCGCTTGAGCTGGAGATGCCAAACTTCCTCCAGCTTGACCACACAGGCGACAAGCTCAGCGTGTCAGTGCCGAACCCAGACAACAAACAGCAGAGAGCACTCTGGGGAACGATGAGATCCCTCCTCAACAACCACATTGTCGGTGTCACAGAGGGCCATCTATCCATCCTGAAGCTCGTCGGTACCGGTTACAGGGCACAGGTGGAGGAGAAAGACGGTAAGCCGTTCTGCTCTCTCAAAGTTGGTGCTTCCATCCAGCAGGGCCTCTTCATCCCAGAGAACCTCAAAGTCACATCTCCTTCTCCAACGAGAATCATCATTGAAGGCACAGACAAGCAGCAGGTGAAGCTCTTCGCTGCGAGACTCCGTGAGTTCCATCCACCAGAGCCGTATAAGGGTAAGGGTATCTACGTTGACGACGAGACAATTGCGCTCAAGGCCAAGAAGATCAAATGATGTGGATGATGTGGATAACCGGAAGTTGGTGCTTCCAAATGCAATCATTTCACTGGGCTGGTGGTTATTTCGTCTTTTTGGTGTATTCCACGGGGCCACAGTTCTTGACCGTTTTTTCCCCTTGAAAGCTCTACTGTACATACAAACGCATTTAACGAAAGAAAAAACGGCATTTTATGAACACCTGTTATATTGCGATATTGTAGGTGTATTTTAGCGTGTGTATTGTATTCAAGTCTGACTGGAGTGCTTAGCCTTTAATTGTTTCATTTTATTCAACGGTTTCATTCTATTTGACTGAGTGCAATGATTACATTACTGTTTTTTATTTATGATGTCATTAATAATTATATCTGATTATTTACTTCATCCATTATTATAATTTCCAAAAGTTTGCAGTTATTGGTGAATATCTCCCCAAGGGTTACCCTCCCATCCTTTTTCCGCGCCCACTGAAAAATTGGGGCCTTCTTGTTCAATGGGCATCAACACCCCAACCAACAACTCACCAGAACGACTTAAAAGGCCGTGAAACACACTATGAACTCGCTCCTTGGGCTTTCAATGCTTCGTGTGCGAGCCACACCGCTCGCTGCGCAGTTTCCTCGCCTGGTACGCACAGGCGCCTCCCTCACAGCTCCTTCCGTCATCCAGCCAAAGATCGTGACGGAAGCTCCAAACCATAGCCAGGAAAAGGCCGTTGATAGAAGAAGACTGCCCTCCAGAACCGGTGTTGTCGCTATCAAGCGTGGTATGGGCCCGTGGTTTGATAAGGAAACTGGTGAGACGTTCCCAGTCACCATCCTCGAAGTGGACCAGGTGGAGGTGGTGTACAACAAGACCAAGGAAAAGGAGGGCTATTACGCTGTTCAGGTCGGCTACGGTGCCAAAAACCCGAACAAAGAGACCAGACAGATGCTTGGACACTTTGAAAAGGCTCAAGTTAACCCAAAGATCAAACTCTCAGAGTTCATGGTGAAAAACGAGGACGGGCTTCTCCCAGTCGGCACCCTTTTGAATGCTGACTTCTTCCAGCCAGGCCAGTTTGTTGATATCAAAGGTGTCTCCAAGGGTAAGGGTTTCGCCGGTGTTATGAAGCGCTGGGGTATGAAGGGTCAGAAGGCCTCCCATGGTGCTTCCCTCTCTCACAGATCTGGTGGTTCATATGGTGCCAACACCTCTCCAGGTCGTGTCTTGCCAGGGAAGAGAATGCCTGGTAGAATGGGTGGTAAGAGCAGTACGAAACAGAACTCTCTTGTCGTCAGTGTTGAGAAGATTGATGAGCATAGAGGTATGATTCTTGTCAAGGGCCATGTGCCAGGTCCAACAAACGCATTTGTCAACGTCTCCGATGCCATCAAAAAGCTTTAAATAGTGCTGCAACGACCATTCTCTCATGATCATGTATATAATCTAATGTTCCATCTTATTAGGTAGATTGTACTACGTGTAGCCAAAATGGGTCCTTACAACGCTTCTGTTATACGAGCCTTATGTACGATATATCAAGCTATATAGATACAAATGGATAAAAGAGTAGATGACACGTCTTGTAGTCGTCTATCTTTGAATGCAGCGAAAGCACGGGGTGAAATCAGAGACTTACCGACTATTCGTACTGTATGTGGGTTATTAATCAGTCATCATCCAACTCCGATGGCTTCAACAAACCGCCAACCTTTGAAGCCTTCTCTCTCTCGAGACGCTGCTTCTCTAACAGCTCATTTTCACGGTCTTCAGCAAACAAATAATCAGTAGCATCACCACCGTATTGCTTGATTTGGACAAGGAAATCACGAAGAGTACCTTTGAACTTCACTGGGTCACGGTACTGAGAAATCAAGGCTTTGATAAAGTTCTCAACTTGATCCTGTTTCAAGTGTGGGAAGGCATTGATGAGCATGTTGCCCAAATACTCTCTCAAGAAAACATTATTAGCAGTACCTGGAGCCGCCTGTCCTTCGACATACAATGGTTCAGTAATGTGCCCACTTTCCACGAGATCAATCATCTTAGCGAGAAGTGTAGCCTGAGCTTTGAAACCAGCTTTGTGGTCAGAGTCTGTTAGGACATAGAAAGTGTCACTGAGAATTGGGAAGAAGAAGTTCTGGTAGAAGGCAGTTGTGAATGGTGTTGTACCAAGCTTTTCAACGTTCCTGAGCAACTCAATAGCAAGGGCCAGGCCTGAGTTTTCAACTTCTCTGTTGTTGTGCTTGAAAGCCCAGAGAATGGCACTAACAAGCATTTGGAATGCCTCACCGGAAAGCTGGAGCAAGGCATTGAAGGACTTGGAGTCAATCTCTCTCAAAAGCTTATAGAATTCGACTCTGTGTTCTGGGTACTCAGTGAAGTCCTTGTTGATCATATCTAATGTTGGCTCAAACACGTTCTGTAAGATAACGACAACGCCATCTGGAATCATATGACCCACCTTAGCAACAACAGTAGTCAAACAATTCAAGACCTCAGCGTCACGAGCATCTGGGACATTTGTCTTGTAGTCTTCCAAGATAGCAGCCAACAATGGTTGGACAAGAACGTCAACAACCTGTTCACCGTTCTCAGCCTTAGAAATGTAAGCTTCAACAAGATGCAAAATCTCCTTCTTGATGGTACGGAGACCTCTCACCTTTGGTGTCTTAGTAGCAATAAGACCCTGACTAGCAACGGCCTCTGAAATCATACCAGAAACTGCAGTGTACAAAGAGAGCATGTCAGAGTATATCAAGCCAAGTTGGTTGTAGAATCCTGGACCCAATGATGAGCAAACTGCCACATTTGTCTTGATGATATTAGCGATGATCTTAACGGATTCTGGATTAGTGAGAAGTGTTGGGTCATCCATGGACTTCTTGACAATGGCATCCCAAGCGGTGTTAGGCAAGAACATCAAATCAGAAAGCAAACGGTCTCTGAT
This sequence comes from Petasospora mississippiensis, assembly GCA_030581715.1. Classification (NCBI taxonomy): domain Eukaryota; kingdom Fungi; phylum Ascomycota; class Saccharomycetes; order Phaffomycetales; family Wickerhamomycetaceae; genus Petasospora; species Petasospora mississippiensis. The sequence continues at coordinate 76,200 of JAKTVV010000026.1, read as the reverse complement.
CTGAACATTGGACTGGGCACCAACAATGTAACCACAAGCCTCGTAGAAAGTATGAACTTGTTGTGGTTGTAAGTCTTCTGTAATCTCTTGAATATTTCTAATGATCTCGTCAATGAATGGTTCAGTCTCATTCTGCTGCTGAACGACAAAGTGACGGCGACACTTCAAAGTGATCTTCATGAATGTGTCGCAAGCCATATCCTGAACACCTTCATGAGTCTCATGCATGAATGCAAAGAGCTTGTTGATGACTGTCTTGAGGAACTTCCAGTGGGCTTTCAAAAATCTTGGGTACTGGCCGACAATGTACATGATGTCGGATGCAACAACAGCTTTGTTACCCTTTCCAGATTTCTTCTCTGTAAGGATCAGCAAATCCTTGATGACAGCCACAAGGAATCTTCTTTCCATCTCTTCATTCATAGCACCGGAGATAGAACCAATAGCCCAACAAAGAGTGTTGATGTTGTGCCATGACCATTCTGAACCATCAAGTTGTCTTGCCAACTTTTCGTTCATGATGTTCTCAGTATCAACAACGTCTAGATGTGTAAGGAAAACCAAAACCTCTCTCATGGTCTTGTAAAGGATGATGGTATCGGACTCCTTGACAAATTCGCGAACAATCTCACCTTCATCGTTCTCGACGACCAAAACTTCCTCTGGTTTAGCCATGGACTCAATAACAACAAGTCTCAACTGTGACAAGATATCGCTGTAGATGTGCTTTCTCAATGGGAACTTTGCAAGCAACTCAGGGTTTGGTGCACCACCTGCAGTAGTGGAAGAGAGCGCATTACCATAACCCAATTGCATCAATGGTGATAGTTCATTTGCTGGTAGTTGTTGAACTTCTTGGAATAAGCTACTCACCAATTTACCCCAGTAATCCAAACATGTCTTGAACAATTCTCTCTCTTCAATTTTGGAGAGCTGGATCAAGTACTCGTGGGCGGTCAACAACAGTGGTCTGAATTCCTCCTTGCTCTCTAAAGCGAGCACATGGTTAGACAAAAATGTACAGATGAACATAGCAAGATCCTGGAGGAAAGCTTGATCGTTGGAGTTAGCGACCTGGTAAGACTGCTTCAACTCTGTGTTTGGTGGGATGACTTGAGCAATTTGGGACATAGCACTCTGGAACATGAGAACGAATTTCTCATCGTACTCAGCAGCAGTTAACGAGGCAGCTTCAGTCAAACACTTCAAAGTGATTGCTCTTGTATCCTGTGGAGCAACAAACTTGGTGGTCAAAAGCTCCAACAAATTAGTCTGGAAAATGTAGCCCAATGGGATCCATTGGAGATACTTGAGAACGGTGTTCAAAGTAGCGACGATGAGAGATGGCTTGTCGGACTTGTCGAGCACCTCAAAACACAGTTTGAAGATCTCAGCAACTTCCTCCTGCATTTTGGTACGCAGATTCATCGTCTTTGCTTGTGTCATTTGATCGGTGGAGTAGTCGTAGACTTCCTCGGACAACAACTTGAGAATGACCATGTTGTTTTCACACACGTTGAAACCCGCTCTGGAGGACTGGACGAGCTCTGGGATGAAGTTTGGCCAGTTTTCAGGCCAGTCCTGCTTTGCGATCTGGACCAATGTCAAGTCACACTTGTTGATGAGGGCTCTCTGGCTGAGGAACTGGGCATCGTCATCGTCACACATGGAAATGATCATGTTCACGATGAAGTTTCTGATACCCTGTCTCTGCTCGTCCGGTAAGAGCTTCCATTTTGTCTGGATGAGCTTGTCCAGGATGGAGAGACCAATGTACTTGGCCTGTGCGTTCTGGGATGCCTGGAGAATCTGGTCAGCTCTTTGCCATGCGTCTGGATGTTCCTGGAATCTCGTGACAACGTCCTGGGCGGTCTTACGCTCTGGGCCTGAACCAGTGTAGAACGTCTCGACAACCCTGTCAAAGAGAGCAATGTCTAGAGGTTGCGAGAAGTCGAGAACTGCCTCCATTGTAACTGTGATGGGCGTTCTGCTTTGCGGATAGGGGGCGGTGGCGGAGGCGAGCAATGGGAGCAGCGGTTAGAGTCGGTAGCTGACGGTGTAGCGCTTTGTTCAGGGCAATCGATTCCGGGCGTCTGAAAAGGAACAGGGCGTGCTTGTAATTGCCGCTGAATGAAGTTTTTTGTGGTTGTTGATGAGCGTTTTCCAGTGTTTTGGTTGGTACGTAAACAAAGTGGCTTTTCCTCAAATTTTCTATAGGCGCGAAAGGAACTGAACGAGCGCGGAACTTTTGAACGGGGCAGCACATCCTAAGCGGTAGGCGCCACATGCGCTTTTGTTTACTTTTCGCTTTCCGTTGTATTTAGCTTATTTTCTTTCTTCTATTTGCAACAAATCATGAAGGACAGTACCTCCTCATATTGTACATTCTATCCTCTGAGAGATACACCAGTGTACGGCCGCCAAAAGCATTGCACTATTCCGTTTCGTTGCTGCTTTCACCTTGCTACGCGGGGAGCGACCTTAAAAGCCTCCGATCTCTTGAGAGAGACTCACAAAAGTGTTGAACGTCTGGATGAGGATTCTGTGGACATAGGTGGACATCTGTTAACTTCTGAGCTTGCATTTTGGACTACTTTGCCTGACGAACACTTCTTCGAGCGTGTCACCGAGTATGCTCATACTAAAGCTTTACCAGCCAACATTCCAGGAGATGCTGGTCTAACACTTCAAGCAGGGTGTATCAGGCTGTTAAGGATCTTAGATCTGTCTACAACGTCCATTTTCCGCTATGAACACTCCATGCAAAAACATTTGACGCCCGCTACAGCCAGGGACGTGCGCTCCTTCATCGCCAACCTCTCCGCCAACCACACAAGCCTCGAGAGAACGTTCCAGAAGCATAAGGTGACTGACTCTCCACCTAACACAAACAACAGTAGTGGTGAATCAGAATCTCCTACAAAGGGGATCCACACTTGAAGGAGATTCAAAGGTTTAGCAGACACCACAGAAACGTGAGAAAGGCTAAACATCTCTTCCGCACAGGGTATGCAGCGCAATCCTGGGATGGAAAGTGTATGGAAAGTGGTTAATAGATCAAGATCTCGGTTTGACCCACTCCATGGGCCAGCTGGTTCCCATTATTAACCCTCTCGCCAAAGCACATGTCTTAGTCCCAATGAGCTTCGCGGTGCCCATATTTACGCAGCGTCGTAAGAGCAGCGTACTTATCAGAACTAACAAAATTTGACGTGCGGCCCGCTTATCACAGTCAGCGCACGTGTTTGGCCTTACAGAAATTAAAGTTGACGTGCTTTGGGCTGACCTCGTGCGCTAGTCCCCGAAACAGGACTTTCCACTGCTCTTTTTCCGTCAATTCGCTCGCATAGGCCGAGTCCTTCCAGTCCCTGAATAGCCTTTTCCTGTCACGTGTTCCTGTTATCCTTCAACCTCTTCGAGCCGTTGATTTGCGGTTGCCCTCATTCAAGAACAATTCTCATAGTCAACTGATTCTGATTCTACTCTCCTTCGATAGATTCAGCAAAGACATCCCTCTATCAATTGGACATACTGCAGTACGCACACCTCAGACCCAATTACTGGCCCTCTCACAAGCACAGCCCATTAGAACACCCCATCCTCCTGTGTTGTTGTCGATACCATTGAAGAATCCCACGTTTCTCTAATATAATGTGAGTTCCCTACTTCCATCCCCTTCCTAAAGTTTGAAACGCTGCTAACACACCCTCAAGGAAATTTGGAAAGTACTTGGAGTCCAGGCAACTCGAACTGCCAGAGTATGTTGGCCATTTCATCAACTACAAGGCCCTCAAGAAGGTATGTTTTCATTTTCATGTCACCTGACTTCAACGCCGGAACTAACCTTTTCTCATAGCTCATCAAAGCACTTGCAATTACACAAACAACAGGAGCTGAGCTTGATGTTGAACGTACACTCCAAGAGAATAAAGCGTCCTTCTTCTTCAGGATTGAAAGAGAGTTGGAAAAAGTGAACGCTTTCTATTTGGAAAAAGAATCGGATCTTCGAATCAGACTCGATATCCTCGTCAAAAAGAAAAATGACGCCATTACTAAAAACAGACTAGGTTCCAAGAGGTCAATTGCTTATATCACTCTATACGATGGATTCAAAAGATTCTCCAGAGATTTGGACAGACTTGAACAGTTTGTTGAGTTGAATCAGACTGGTTTCTCCAAGGTGTTGAAGAAGTGGGATAAAAGATCCAAGTCGCATACAAAAGAACTTTACCTCTCCAAGGCCGTTTCTGTGCAACCTGTCTTCAACAGAGCAGAGATCTCTCAACTCAGTGATCTTTGTGCTAACTCCCTAGTTGAGCTTGATGCAAAAGCTGAAGGTGAGGATGTTGTCAGATTCGATTATGAAAATGGAACAGCGAGACACAACTCAATCACATACAAGGATATATCTGGTCTCAATCTTTCTGGTGACAAGCCATCAGTGCAGGGACCAACGGACATCAACGTCGATGGCACAACAAGAACATCAATATTCGACGATCTTGAAATTGATGATGTCTATTCGGAATTTTTGAATGTTGCCTATTCATCCACGGTCTCGGATCTTTTAGAGCCGTTTGTTGGAAGAGTCAAGAAAGGTCCAAATTGCAGCTCAAAACTCACAAAAATCTTCTTCCTTGCCATCACTACAAAGGTTACCGATGATATCCTGTTGGAGTTCTACAATGCCTGCTCAGATTTGATTATTCTCACGCATGTTGATGAACTCTCTCAGCGAACAGTAATACATGAAGCTTGCTGTAATATTCACGAGAGCAGAGCATTCATTGTGGAACTAGGGATCAAAAAGGGATTAAATTTACATTCCAAGGATATCAGTGGACGTATCCCATTGCATTATGCTTCTGAGTTGGGTAGAACTGATCTGGTGACCCTGTTATGCACTTCTAGATCTGTTCTTGAACACTTGAATGATCTTGATTATGACTCGATGTCTCCGTTACTTCTGGCCATTGACAAGAACCATCTTGATACTGTCAGGGCACTTCTTAATATTGGTGCTGATGCTGCCCCTGTCAACTCTGAGGAACATCCACAGTACCTCCCGTTGAACGTTGCTTGCAAGTCAGGTAATTATGAAGCTGCGGAGTTACTGTTAGCACAACCGAAGGTCAAGGAATTTCAAAAGGATGCTGAAGGCCTTCTACCGTTACACGTTGTTGCTAAGACTGGTAATTTCAAACTTGTCCCACTTTTGACCCAGAACGGTGCAGACCCTAACGCTGTTGATGGTTTCAACAAGTGGCCACCAATATTCTACTCTGCTAGTGAGGGACACCCAAGAACCACAGCAGCCTTGATTAAGGCTGGTGCAGAACTCGAAATTAAGGACGAGGAAAATAACACACCATTATTCTATGCGTCATGGGAAGGCCATGTCAATGTTCTCAATGTTCTCATCGACTCTATTCAGCAGAAAACTGGGTCAAAAAATTTACTCTCTCCGTTGAAGATCAATACTGGTACGATATCACTTTCTCCAAGTGTTCAACCACCAAGCTTCTCATTAAACCCACAGGCATTCAGTATTGACATGATTCCAGATCTTGAGCTCCCTCCTCCGATCATTCCATTGAGAAGATATGGTCACAACTTCTTGGAAAGAATGATATTCTTACAGCTGCATTTCTCATTGGGTAAAGACTCTATTGTTCTGAGTCAGGATGAGGTCCTTACTTCGCTACCAGGTAGAATTGTTATTACATCTAAGATCAGTGATGTCGTTCCAAGAAATGTGTTACTTCCAGTGACAGATGGTGAGAACACCGTTGCCTTCCAGGTTAATTCTTTGGACTTGTTCTCCATTGATTTCGAGATATTCCCATCTTTCGGTACAAAGTTAATTGCCAAGACGTCTGCTCTTTCAGATGTCTTCACTGGTGTCACTAACGATGGTCTCAACAACTCTGCTGTGTTGCCCTTGTTTGATGGAAGACTCAAAAACATTGGTGAGTTGAAGTTCCAGTTCCAAGTGATTCATCCTTACTCTGGCACACCACTGGAGATCTCTAAGTATGATACATATTGGAAATCTACAAGTGGTAACAATGTTGGTGTACAAAACTCTGTCCTGAGTTTCGTTACTTCATCATCTCTGTCTGGTGACTATGTGAAGGTAAATGTTTCCTTGCTTGCTGATGGTACCCCAATTGTTTGCCCAACTTGGTATCTGCAAGTTCTTGGCACACAGCTTCCTTTGTTTCAACTCTCCATTGAACAGCTCAAATCCTTGACTAACTACAATGTTGACAACTTTGTCTTCCCGGAAATGACCACCAAATCGGAGTTTTACAGAGCTTTAAACCAGGTACTGGCTAACAACTACATCCTGTTCGACGATTTCCTCAGGCTTACTCCTGAGTTCGTCAACATCAATGTTGAGGTCCTTTATCCAACTGAGGCAGAAGTGAGAGATATTCCAATGACACTTCCAGATACTACTGATTTGAATGAGTTTATTGACTCTTTGCTAACTGGCGTCTTTGGCCATGTCAGACAGCTGCGTTCCATCAATTCCAAACATACGAGGTCTCTTGTGTTCTCTTCAAATAATCAGTCGGTATGTTCGATCTTGAACTGGAAACAACCAAACTATCCTGTGTTCTTCAACGTCAGTGGTGTCCATTTCACTGACGATAGATTTGAAGTGAGTTCAGCCAACGGATACTCACTGGGTGTTGTTAAGTCTGAGGATCCAACAACTCATTCTATCAAAGAAGCCACTAGGTTCGCCACTTTGAATAACTTATTGGGTGTAATCGTCCCTTCTGAGTTACTTGTTCTTGTTCCAGACTTAGTCGAAAGTATACGGTCGAGAGGTCTAGTTCTTGTGGCTTCTAAAAAGGGTGGTAAGAACTTTGAGTCTGGAGAAGATATCCCGGTCACCGGCAAAACTGATATTAATGGTGCCAGATGGGACGACATTCTGAGCTTCAAAGGTGATATTGATATGTGATCACGAATTCTTAAGTGTTCGGCTACGAACAATCTTCTGTTATCAAAAGTAAGTGCCTCTTTGCTACGTAGTGACTACACTTCCTCGATCATGTGTAAAGGTTCATGACATCTATGCAAATAACTATTAGTGGAATCATTTGAATCTTGCCAAAGCAGGACCCAAAATCTCCTTCTCCTCTGGAATACCCCTCTCTTTTCTGACTTTTTGAGCTCTCATCTCCTTCTCCTTCTTCAAGTTGGCCTCGAGTCTCAATCTTCTCTGATCGATGACATTCTGCTGTTTCTTTCTCATGTGACGACGCAAAGCAGAGTTCTTTCCCTTGACGTTCGGTCTTGGCTCCAGCTTCTGGTCCTCTGACTCTTCCTTGGACTTCGTAATAGCAGCAAGGTCTGCCGGTTTGAGTCTCTGGGCATTGGATCTCTTGTCCACGGTACCAATGAAGTTTGGATCCAGCGAGATCGAATCTGCTGGCAATTTGTTGATCAAGGAGCGCACCTCGGTCTCCTGTCTCTGCTTGGCCGTCTCGTATGGGTTCAGCTCTAATGCATCGTAGTTGGCTTCACCAGAGCCTGGGATAATCAGAGAGGAGACACCGTTCTCGTGGCCAACACCAAGCAAATCCTCGAACGGCACATGTCTGATCTTGTTGATTCTGGAGCCGGGAATCATGTGGTTCATGTATGGTGAGTTCTGTTTTGTTTTGAACACATCCTTCCATACAGTCACGTGTGGGCCCCACGCAACAGACATGATACCCGTGTCGGAGATGGTTAAGCTCGAGGCCGGTGTTGGTGTGTAATATGAGTAGAGCTCCTTGTAATTTCTGACATCCCAGATCTTCAAAGACTTGTCAGCACCGGCAACGGCCATGTAATGGCCCGATCTGTCAATGGCGATGTCTTTGACTGGACCTCGGCAACATTGCATCTTGACGAGTGGTTCATTGGCAGCTGGAGACCACAGAGAGACGAGCCCGTTGGCACTGCCGAGATGTATGATGGCGTTCCACGGATTCTGCGCCATGGCCTGGACCGGGCCCATCTTTGTTCTGATCTCGTTCACCAGCTGGCCCGTTGATGTGTCCTGATATTTAAGGAAGCCGTTGTTTCCACTCGTGGCCAGAAGGTAGTGGTACGGGAGAAATTCGAGGTGTTTCACCTCGATGTGCTGTTTCATTCTGTGGAGCTCTGTGCCTTCGTGGTCATAAATGAAGGTGTACTTCTTCTGTGCAACGGCGAAATACTGCTCGTTGTGGAGATATTTCACAGCATTGACAGTTTCTCCGAGATGGAGCTCAGCTCTGAGCTCGCCTTTTCTCCAGTCCATCGACGCCACGTGACCTTTCTGCCCACCTATAAGAAGATGTGTACCGTTTCTGGAGTAGTCGATTGTGTATGGGCCAAACTCCTTGAGCTCGAGGTTGAACGCCTTATTGGCTGTGGACTGGTCCACGTGTTGTTTGATTTCGGACTGCTTGAATTTGTACGTCTTCTCCATCCCCTCAGCTTCCAGATAACCGACATCCTCCTGGAGAAGTAGCTCAGTGGCGGCGGCAGATCTCACAGCATCCTTGTACTGGCCGTCGAGCTTTCTGAGATTCTGCTTGAGCTTCCGGTCCTTGGAGTACTTGCTGCTCTTCTTGAAGTCTCCTCCACGCTCAAACTTGTCCTGGTTCGGGCGCTCAACAGCACCGTTTTTCCCTGTAAATTTGCCCATGGCTTTGTGAGGGTGTATTGTGTAAATGGGACCAGAAATGGCGCTGTGTTGTCACCGGGAAGTGTAATAGTCGCCGTTTTACGAGTCTATCTCCTGTTACTTGATGCGATGAGGCGCTTGAATTTTTTTCTACCTCTGGGCGGATTACGTAAGCTCGCAGTATATCTGAGCACGCCCATAGTGGGCGCGCGTAAACTTCAGCACGGATATAATGTGTCAAATACAAAGCATTACTCCCGCACTTCATTATAATACATTGTGTATTCATCCAATGTGTCTGAATCCCATACAAATATCTCATCAAGAGATAGTGAGCAGTTTGACGGCGGAGGAGGCGGAGACAACTGCAAGTTCCAGGACGTTTGTCTTCGAATCATCGACAACAACACCATCAACGATGTCTTCACTGACATCCACGTCGAAAGCAGCTCTATTGATCCAGCTCTTGGTGGCCTTGTTAAACTGTGCAACTTCGACGTTACCAGCGGAGAGAGCTATGCAGATCTGGGAAGACTTGTCCAGGAGGATCTTGTCGACACCGTAGTTCAATGGGATCTTCACACTCGTGTTCTTTCTCAGGTCCCAGACGAGAATGAAACTAGCATCACCAGCCTTATAACCACCGAAGAGCCAGTAGCCGTTTGTGCCAAATCTCACAGTGGTCGTCGTTGAGTTGTCGGCCTCGCTGTTGAACGAGGCAGAAACCTCGCCATTTCTCAGGTCAACGATGGAGATCGTGCCGTTGGAACCTGCAGCTGCAACGAGAGCACCGTCTCCGTGTATGTCAGCGCTTGTAACCTCGTGAGGGAGAGTTGTCGTGAAAATGACCTCTGAGGAGTCCGTGTTGAGCAAGGACATGACTCCAGCCTTGTCAAAGGCCACAACAAAGTGTGGTAACGATGGGTGTGGACAAAGCGAGACAATTGGCTGTTCGTGTGCATTTTTGATGGTTGTATCGCCATTGACAGTTACCCAGCCGTTGGAGAGCCCAACAAGCGTGGCTGTGGAAGTCTTGGTGATGCACGTGATCTTTGTGTTCTGGTGCACGTGATCGTCCTTCCCGTAGGACTTTGACTCAGCGTCAAACACAGACGTAGCACCCGTAGAGGATGTGACGTATATTTTCCTGTCTGACGTTGTGCTGGTAGATGTGATCTTCTTGAAAGGCTTGGATTTGACGGTGTCCTCGTCGAGATTGGTGAGTGGGGAGGCGACTGTGAGGTTAGGCTTGTTCTTCCGGGCCTTGTGGATGGCAAAGAGCTCGGCATTGGCTTCTGTGATCGCAGAGGAAACGTACTCTGGGACCTCTGTGCTTCTCATTGCAACATCGCTGTGGTCGGCTTGTGATTCGCCATTGGCGATGGCTTCTCCTCCGCTGATGGACGTGGTGAGATCTTGGAGGGCCTTTCTTGCAGCATCGCGCTCTTTCAGGGCTCTGGCAGCGACCCTGACAGCTGCATCGTGGTGATATAAGGCTGTTGAGAGCTCTTTTCTGGTGTCGTCCAGCTGTTTCCTCAATCGGAACAGCTCCAATGCCGTGGCATCCCACTCGTTTTGCAGAGCAGACAAGAGCGACGGCACAGAATTGAGAGTGGAAACACGAGGCGGCTGGTACGAGCTGGCCCTCAGGGTTATGAGATCTTCAACTGCGAGTTCCTCAGATGTGAAGGGATCCTTGTGGTGTTCTTCGATGTAGGCCGCGATGAGGGCTCTCTCAAAGACTGCGCCGCTCTTTGGCGACACAACGGGCTCTTTCGGTAGTTCTCCAGAAACTGTGCATTTGTTAGTAGCTTGAGTAGCAGGCCTTGGATTTCCAGCAAACTCACTGGCACACTGCATAGTCGTGGTGTGTTTTCGGCTGGTTATTGGCTATGTTTACGTTGTTTTGTTTATGGGATAAATCAAGTAGGGAAAAAAAATGTCGCGAAAATCGCCGTTTCCGGTAATGGTGAACTTGTCAATATTGCTTTACACTAAGACGACGATCCTGGGTCACGAAGCCACAAAAACCTCGTGATCCCACAAACTGGACCCCAAACTCTCTCATTTGTTTGCCCCATTAACACCAATATGGGAGACGTAAGTTGTTGCAAGATTTCGTCTTCACGACACCAACTAACCAGAACAGTACAAAAGACAGAAGCTGGACATCCCAGACGAGGAGCCACCAATCACAATAGACCTGCAATGGCTGACGAGGCTGTCACGTGATATATCCACAACACTGGCTGAAAACGTCAAACAGCGAGAGAAGTACTCTGGTGAGCCGTTACGGTTTCTTAACACTGAGACTGCTCTGTATGCCCAGGTGAAGACATTAGCTAATGTCACAGAATCCCCAATGCTTTTAGCGAACCATTCGCTGATTGTACCCATTGTTGAGAGTCTAGCTCAGCACCCCAACGAGGACATCGTTGAGCAGCTGGTAACCACACTTTCAGACTTCATTGATCGTGATTACGAGCAGTACGAGAGTGCATTCGTCTCGTGGCTTCTCGAATCCAAGCTACTGAACAATCTACTGAAGAAACCGTCTCTGACGAAGCTGGTTGCTGATATGGTATCTGAGCTGTGCGGGTATGAATCTGACTCAATCAGAGCTCAAGTCCAAGCGATTTTCAGTGAGGACGTCTTCCTGGTTGTGTCCAGACTCGAGGCATCAGCGCCAGGCGATCTCAGAAGCTCACTGTATTCTCTGTGCTATGAGATTGTTAGAATTGACAAGAATGTATTCTGTGAAAGGTTCGCTTTCGCAATGGAGATCATGCTTGTTGCCCTCTCCAAGATGATCAATGTGGAGTGGAGCGACGATTACGACTACGTTGACGACATTGTTGACTCCATCGGGCTCTGTATCACTTGCTCCGCTGGATACGAAGCTTTCGCCAAGTACGAGGGGTTTGAGTTGATACTCCTCATCATGAGAAACGGTGAATGGGGGTTCAGGACTTTCCTGAAGCTTGGAGCCCTCGCAATGGACTCTCTGAACCAGAGACACAATGTGAGTTTCGCCATTGACATAGTGAGAAGCAACTACTTCCTGAAGAATTCTTTCAAGCTGTTTGTTGGTAATGAGAAGAAGATTGTCCAGGTATTCGTTGGGCTGATGGTGTTCCTGCCATTCGGATCAGACGAGAGGATGAGGGTCATCAACAGACTCATGACCAAAGAGGCTAAAGGGCTGAAAACGGTTCTGAAGACGGCACAGAAGCTCGACAAGTCCATTCTTGGCGTGAACGAGGGTTATGAGTTTGACGAGCTGTACTTGGAGAAGATCGAAGCCGGCCTGGACGTTCTACAGAGTGTAATGCTGATGCTGGCCTGGCTGCTTATTGAGGATGACGGGTTAAAAGAGGAGCTACACAAGCTGGGGATTGAAGAATCCAAGGTCATCTCAGTACTCAAAGGGTACCAGGATGAGCTGGAGTTCAATTACGAGAACACTGAAGGTGAGGATAAAACTGACGCTTTCGAGACGCTTTCGATGGTCAAAGAGCTGGTCATCCATCTGGAGTAGGGTTCCCACTGTGTGTCTAACTCCCATATCTGAAAGCTGAAGAAGAAAGATAAAACTCATACGGCTTCAGATTTGCTTAAAAGGATGAATAAGGGGATGGGAAAAACTGAAGATTTGTACTGTTCGAACATGAGTACGATAGCTTCGGCTACTAATTGTCCCAACAGCGGCCAAAAACGGCTGATAAGCCTGTTGTTGTTATTGTTGGCTCAAGGATTGAGAGTTTTACATCCGTGTGGGTTCTCCTCAACATGAGGATGGCGTGGCCTATTCTGTGCTATCTGAACGGTGCCATGTATGTATATGAATTCTATGCTTTTCATGAAGATCTAAGTGTATGTGTATAAATTCTAGGCGTTTCAATCGGTAAACAACTATTTCGTAATAGTTATACCATTCATTCCGGTGCTATGTTTTTCATTTAACCGATAAACAACCATCAATGAGACTTCCTGGGGCTCTCGCCTCATCAAGCTTTGAGCTCTGGGACCAGCCAGCTCTCAATTGATCGTCACCGATATATCGGTATCAACTACTTACTTTGATTCAGTAATGATACATTACGATTCGATCAATATTATTTATTATACCTTTTGGCTTGGATATGTGTTATTTATCCATATAATATATCATATATTTAATAGTTGATATCCACATTAAGAAGCTGCGTAGCTGTTGTTACCGTAGGCTCCAGAGTAGTTGTTAACGTTTTACACTAGCTGCAGCTTTTTAAATTCTGACTAGTTTATCTATTTGATCCTGTCTATCATATAATCCATTTATCGATATATTATCGATACATAATCAATGTCTGCAATATATATCAATAATCAGCATAGTTGGTGATGCTTGATAACCGCGAAGAATACCCTCGGACATCACCGTAAACATACCATCATCAAAGCGGACAATCACAGCATTATCACCATTTTCCGCATTATCAGCATACGCATGGCCTCTTACACGCCCACAGACACCTCCAAAAGCACACGTTCGGTCGTCTCCATCAACAAAGACCGCTATGACTATCTAGCCAAGGCCATTCTCGTCGGGGCCTCCTCCACGGGCAAGACCTCTCTTCTTCACCGTTTCGTCAAAGGCGACTTCCCGCAGCACTCAGTGCAGACTATTGGCGTCGAGTTCAGCTCCAAAGTCGTCTCTGTTGGCGACACACCGTTCAAGCTTCAGCTGTGGGACACAGCCGGGCAGGAGCGTTTCCGGTCGCTGACGAGGTCGTACTACCGTGGCAGCGCAGGCGTTGTGCTGGTTTTCGACCTTACTGAGAGATCCACGCTGCTCAGGCTCAGAGAACACTGGCAGGACGTACGGGCGCTCTCAAGAAGTCCCAGTGCTGTTCTTGTGGGAAATAAGCTGGATCTGGTTGGCTCTACGGAGACGATAAGTGACGAGGAAGTAACAGAATTCCTGGAAAGCCTGGAGGAGGCCGATGAGATTCGCTACATCAAGGCCTCGGCCACCACCGGTGAAGGGATACCGCAGGTTTTCACAGCATTGGCCGAGTCCATCCTCACGAAGATCGAGCTCGGTGTCATTGACCCTGAAAACCAAAGCTTTGGAGTACAATACGGAGACCTGCCCAATTGGGGTGCCACGATATCGTCACAGTCTTTCCAGAGCCCAAGAGTTGTACGGAGAAAGGCCACGACGCTTAGCCTAGTGGACCGGACGGTGGCGGACAATAGCAGCAGCTGTTATTGCTGATGAGATGTTCGGTGAACTGATAGGCGACTTGTTAGCCGTGAAATGCTGAATGATCTGATAACGGAGAAATGCTCCCTACACAGAAATATGAGTTGTAGCAGTTCTATACACTTACAATTAAGTCGTTAACCGGGAAATGCACTATACAGAGATGGATCATTTGTTGACTGAGAGATGTACACAAATATATGGTTAATTGAACACCGATGAATGATATTTTGATAAATGTACACAGACAATTGATTGTTAACGGAAAATGCACTATGCACTGATATATTGTTGAAGGGGGAATGCTCTATACTGATAGATATTTTATTAACGGGAAGCTCCAAATAGACAACCTAATAACCTCACGCTGAAGCCGTCTGATCCGTCATCTCGATTCCCTGGTTCGGTCCACGGGCCTGGCCCATCTCAGCGTCTGCCAGGCCTTCAAAGAAGGTGTCCCTCAACTCTCTCCACCGTGAAGTGTACGTCCCGAGAGACACCAATATCAGGCTTGAAGCCCCTTGAACCGTCCACCATATGAGCGTATTCGGGAAATTCCCTGTGTACACCCAATCAACCAGCAAATTGATAGCATGGATTGTCAATGCAAAGTCCCAGGCCAGCTTGGAACGGCCAACGATGATCGTCATGAACAGAACACACACAAAGGCATCAATCAGCCACATCACGATGAGCGCAAGCCCTACGGAGTTTTCGAGAGTAACAGTCTTCCAGGAAAAGATCCAGTCCCAATTGAAGACTAGGCCCTGCAGCCACGCCACGAGATAGCAGGAAACAGCAGCAGTGGCGTAATAAAAGCATTGAAGGATGACGATCTGCTTGAAGATGGTAGCTGGCGAAAGCTGGTCGCCGGTTTTGAAGGCGAACTCTGTGTAGTGGGGGAGCCGGGCAAACCCGGACGCGTAATGTCGTATTGTGTTCATTTTGTATGTTGTCCAATGGTGAAATTGGGCAGTTTCAGTGGGTTTTTTTGACTTGTTCACTTGGCTCATTGAAGGTGTTGATGGGCAAAATGGGCCTGATTTACCATTTTCGTGAAGGGGCCCATCTTTGGCGCAAAATCCCAATCCGGTAATGCCACTTATTGGTGTTGCGAAATTTGGCGCGAGAAGAAAAAAATTGTAAAGCGATGAGCTCCAGGCCCCATATTTGGCACAGAATTCTTTTTAGAATACCAGAAAAAGCACCACACAACCCCGGTGAACATGGCCAAATTCAGACTCATCAATGGTGACGTTCCCACGATCTCAGACTCGGACTCTGACATTCCAGACCTTGATTCTGACGAGGAAGTGAAGTCTGAAGCCGTAGTTAAGGCCCCAAAGAAGACTAAGAAGACCAAAAAGGCCAAAAAACAAGTTGAGTCTGACGAGGAGGACAAGGCCGATTTCAACCCTGCGTTCAACTTTGACCTCGAGGACGGTGAAACGAAGACAGAATTCGAAGGATGGGACTTCAAAGGCGACGAGAAGGACGAGCTGAAGAAGGACGTTGATCTAGACTCCATCATTAGAAGAAAGGGTGGTCTCGGCCAGCTCGCAGGCTCCAAGCAAAACGAAAGCGAAGACGAGTCAGAAGGCGATCAGGAAGACAATGACAGCGACGATGAGGACGATGATGACCTTGCTCTTGATGGATTTGGTATGGGTATTAATAAGAAGACAGAAGACGAAGCGGAGGCTTCCCAGGAGGAGGAAGACGAGCAAGACGACGATGAGGATGAGCAAGCTCCAGAACTCCAGGCTGAAGACGAAGACCAAGAAGATGAAGAGAACGACGAAGACTCGCCCGAGGAAATGGCCAAGTTCTATGCCCCAGAGGAGGAAGCCAGCGACGCTAAGAAAGTGGTACACAAGACCTTCCAGTCCCTCGATCTTTCGCGTCCAGTCCTCAAGGGACTAGCTGCTCTCGGCTACCAGAAGCCTTCGCCGGTCCAGAGTGCCACGATCCCGATTGCCCTTCTCGGTAAGGACATCATTGCCGGTGCCGTTACGGGTTCCGGTAAGACTGCTGCTTACCTAACGCCAGTGATTGAGAGACTGCTGTTCAAACCCTCCAAGGTTGCTGCGACGAGGGTTGTTGTCCTGGCTCCAACGAGAGAACTTGCAATCCAGGTTGGTGATGTTGGTAAGAAGATTGGCAAGTTTGTCAATGGGCTCACATTTGGTCTCGCAGTGGGTGGTTTGAACCTGAGACAGCAAGAACAAGAGCTGAAGCAGAGACCAGATATCGTCATTGCGACTCCTGGTAGATTCATCGATCACCTGAGAAACTCTGCCAGCTTCACAGTGGATACCGTGGAGATTCTGATTGTTGACGAGGCTGACAGAATGCTTGAAGAGGGTTTCCAGAAGGAGCTGACCGAGATTCTGGAGATCTTGCCTACAAAGAGACAGACAATGCTGTTCTCCGCTACCATGAACTCCAAGATCAAGGATCTGGTGCAATTGGGCATGAAGAAGCCTGTGAGAATTATGATTGATCCCCCTAAACAGGCTGCTACAGGGCTTGTCCAGGAGTTTGTCCGTATCAGAAAGAGAGACCACCTGAAGCCTTCAGTGCTGTTCAACATCCTCAAGAAGTTTTCCAAGGACCAGAGAATCGTCATTTTCGTCGCCAGAAAGGAACAAGCACACAAGCTGAGAATCATTCTAGGTCTTCTAGGTCTGAAGGTGTCCGAACTCCACGGTTCTCTGACACAAGACCAACGTATCGCATCCATAAACAACTTCAAGAACCTGACAGTGCCAATCCTCATCTGTACGGATTTGGCCTCGAGAGGTCTTGATATTCCAAAGATTGAGGTTGTCATAAACTTCGACATGCCAAAGAACTATGAGATTTATCTCCACAGAGTCGGTCGTACCGCAAGAGGTGGCCGTGAGGGTAAATCCATTTCATTTGTTGGTGAGAGCTCAGCTGACAGAGCTATTGTGAAGGATGCTATCAAAGGAACAGAGATCAATCCAAACCATAAGGTGAGCAAGACTGTGGGCCGTGAGGTCAATTGGCCAGAAGTGGAAGAGATCAATAAGCTCATCGAGTCCAAGGCCCCAGTTGTTGATGAGATTCTGGAAGAGGAGAAAGCTGAGAAGGAGATGCTCCAAGCTGAGATGGAAGTCCGTAAAGGTGAGAACATCTTGAGATATAAGAACGAGATCCAATCTAGACCAAAGAGAACGTGGTTTGAGTCTGAGAAGGACAAGAAAATGTCTTCCAAAGACCAGAAGGAGAACCAGAAGAAGCTCAACAGTAAGAAGAGAAAACAGAAAGAGGCTAGAGAGGACTTGGGTGATAAAAGAATCTATAAGAAGACCAAGAACGATAGAGCTGCTGACCAAGATCGTTTCTTCAAGAAGCAGAAGGCTCCAAAACAAAAGAGATACTGATTGCATAGTTTGTTGGGGCATGTATACAGGGCATTGTCTACAATATGAATGGAACAAACAGATAATAAATTGACTGTAGCAATACAACATCTATATAAGACAACATCTTAACAGTACACTTGGAACCAAATCAGGTGTAGTAGAAATTTGTGGACAACTTCTCCAAGAAGTCCAGAGACTCGCATTCACCACCGATTGCAATCTCTGGGGCGTTGGAAGACTCGTCAAAGTTCAGCAATTGCACAGTCTTTCTAATCTCGAACAGCTTTTCAATCTGGAACTTCAAATCTTCGGACAGATGGTCAATGTTCCCGATCAGCAAGTTCAAACCGTCCAACCAGATCAAAGAATCGCTCTTCTTAGCATAAAAGTTGAACAGAACACGGCCTTTTCTGTTTAGAAGGGTGATCTTGTTGATGATAGTCTTATCAACTAGGTTGATGAGTCTGTTTGATTCTTGTTGTTGCTGCTGCATAGTATGGTCAACTTGGTGTATTTCTTCGATCTTGAAGTTTGTAATAGAGGAGATGTCAATAGCTGTACCTACCTTGTCGATATTTGGAGTATTCAATGTCTTGAACTTGTACTCCTTGAAGAGTAATTGTTTGAAATTTGGTGAGAGAATGATGAAGTAGTAACTTGAACTGGTCTGAGATGAGTTTTTGAAAGATGGAAGATCAGCGTAAACCCAAGAGCCTTTCGCAAGCTGAAGGAAACGCTGGTTCTTAACAAAATCAACAACCTGCTCTTTCAGAAGACTGTCGAAACTTGCCATTTCACCACGTGTTTGGGTTTCAACGTTGTTCTTGAAGTTATTGAGCTGAATCAGACGAAGCTCTTCGTATGTCACAGCTTTGAACAGTTCGTTGATTCTGCCCACAAGATCGAGCTCCTCATTCTCAATGTTATCGTCAACGTACTTGTACAGGATGTCAATCAATGGTAGTATGACCTCCAGGTCTTCTGTCTGTGCTTTGGACTCGTTCCAGACCTCCAAGAGCTTTGCAAGGGTAGAATAGTGGATCATGTCTCTCAGGAACAAGCTTCTCCCCAATCTAGGATATGGATTGGTCTCGGCGTTGAAGATACCCAGGATTCTGTTTGTCATCTTGTACGATACCTGAGTAACAGGGAAGATCTGCTCTTGGCTCAAGTTGAAGAGAAGCTGTTCGTGATATGTCTTTCTGAACGTGATGTTGGGGTTCTCAAAGAAGAAGTAAAGATCCAGTAGTTGGAGCATAGAGTAGTTTTTCAGGATGAACTCCCTCTCAGTGGCTCTTGACAAGTTTGGTAGCTGTGAGAGTGACTTGGAGACAAGTTCCTGCTGAAACGAAGACAACTCGTTGATCTGGACGCTGTTGAGCATCTTGTACATCTTCAACAATGACGTCAGCAGCTTGTTCACCGGTTCCTGGAGGATCTGCGAGAACCGAGGATCATCATAGTAATGATTCAGAAGCAGGGAGAACTCAGAGTTCTGGAAACACAGCAAAAGCTCAAGCATGTGCGAAGTTGAGTTGAGCTGGAGATGGTCAATGGAGACATAAGCGTCGAGAAACTCCAGCGTGAAGACAATGAGATCCACGTTTTCCACGTAGAGCTTGGCAGCCAGGACATCGATGAAGGCCAAATTGGCATTCACAGCATTCAAAATAGGAACGAGATAATCGTCTGAAAGAAGAGTGTCGAAAATCTTGCCCTTCATGTACAACAGCAAGATGCGGAGAACGGCGATGACGATATCGGCCGTAAGCGACTTTGTGACAAAGCTGAGAATCTTGGAGAGCAACTCCTCATCAACTGTGTCAAGGTAGGCATCGTTGCGTTTTGACAGCCTCAAAACACTGGCAAGGACGACGATAGCATGGGAAATACCAGCATTGTCACCTTCGAGAATGTGAGTGCGGAGGTCGGCGATGCACTGGAGAGAATGCTGAGGGTCCAGATACGTGTTTTTGACCCTGTTTTTCTCTATGCTCTGTTCGATGAGTTTGATTGATTGGGCAGACGTCATTGTGGTTCGCTGGGCTGTATGGGAGTTGGAAATTGGTGGAAAAAGAGGCCAGAGGTTTATGTCTGTTGTTCGAGAGCCCGTTTTAGCGGACGCGCTTATGGAGCGGCAGATCTTGTCCGCGCACACCTTCCTAATTGGGCGGAATGACGTGCATATTGGTATACACAAAGCTATTACGAGTTACTTCCTGTCAGGGGAACATGAGAGCAGCTGATTGATATATGGCATAACGGATCGATATATAGAGTTTTCATCAATATATAGCACTATGGATCAATATATGGATCATTCATCAGCATATAGAACATTCAATATAGAACAGTCATTATAGAACATTCATCAACATATATATAGCGCAATGGATCAAAGCACAGAATCACAGCTTCCCCTTCTGGCTCCCTCTCATGGCTCCCAGCACAGCGTGGATCACAGTGTCCTCTTTTGTGTAGCCTCGCTCGAAAGACGCCTCAATGCCTTTGGACTCACAGAATGAACAGTTTCGGAACTTGATCAGCTTCCCCTTGGAGAACAGCAGCTTGAATCCATTTTTGGCTTCTTTATCAGTGATATAACGACCAATCGTTTTACTATCTCGCACAACAAGAGTCTTTGAGTCGAAATCGACGCTCTCTTCATCGATATACTGTTCGACGACTTCAATATAGGCATCACACTTGATTTTTTTCCGTCTACACAAATCACAGGAGGGTCCAACTCTCTGTCTTGGTGACTTGCCAGTGATGTGCTTCTGGACCTTCCTCGAGCGGGGCTTGGCCTGCCCTTTTGACGGAAGAGCAATATGGGTCTTGTATGAATAGCTGGAGCTTCTTCTGGTGGACTTTTCCCGGATCTTTTGAAGGGAAATTTTGGTTGCTGGTTGAATTTTGATGAACTTATAGTTCAATTCTGGGGTTTGTACGGTGATATCGGTCACTGGTGTTGCCATGGAGGGGTCTGAATCACCCTGAACACCATCAGTTGTCAAATGAGAGAATTTCTGAGCTTTAGAAGCTTCAACGGAGTGTTTCAGCTCATATGAATGGCATCCACAGGACGAAGATTCACTGCTAGAAGAGACTGATGGTGTGTGGGAGGAAACATCGCTCGATATAGAACCTGATCTTTTGTACTCAGAGTAGAGACTCTCTGGTGGAGGTTTTGAGTCTAGAGAAAAGGACGAAGGACGGCTCATGACAAAAGATATCCTCGGCGACTGTCTAGAGCGTGGACTTGTGGAGAAGGAAGACGTACGGGTGTGGCTCTCCGTCCTGAAGAGGTTATTCCAATGGGAAAACACCGGGTCACTGGTCGGAGGATCAATGCCAGCCTGGAGGATCTGCTCGACGCTCATATTGCGCAAATGGGCTCTCTCATCGCTCGGGGAGTACTTGAATGTATCTATTGGCGGAAGTTTGGCCTTCTTTTCAGCTTTTATCTCCAACGATGGGAGCAGAAGCTCTCTGTTGTGTGCGTTGATTGTGTAGCTCATCAGCCCGTGGATGTAATAAAAGCCCAAGCTTATGTGAATGTAATAAAAATTCCCAGGCTGGTGCCACCGGTAAGGGGCAGAAGCTGTCATTATAAAAGAGCAGCCCCGAACATAACATAGTCCGTTGATCGCTGCTTTGCGCTTACTCTGTTGGTTATCGTGATATGCCACACCTTGTGGCTTAACCCCCACCGTAAGAGTCCGGGAAGCGACCTTAGTGGTTATTACGCAAGCCCAGAACTCCGGGCTCTTGAAACAGGAATTTATTATTATGGGCTTTGTTTGACACCTTCTAGGGTTAACAAGCAGTGTTTTCTTTTCGGCTGGTACAATGTAAAGCCGGGTGCGCCCTGGAGCCACAAACCACAAAGACGGAAATCTGCATTGGCACACTCTCTGGGTCCTCAAAACCCCCAAAACCAGTCTTAATGTGATATATGATCATAAACTATCACTATAGTTCCATCCTTCTGTTGGGCTGCTGCCTTTTCTGCGGAGTGTCGATCATAAGGGGCCTCAGCACATGACAATGGCACATGACACATCTGCCAATTTACGCCATGAGTCGCCGTTGAAGTTCAGGAGAACCATCAAGCGCTTGGTTGGAATTTCTGTTGATTTGACCCCTACTAAGAGCCATATCTCTCAAAATGTTGGAGAGGACGAGTTTTCTCGGTCATGCGATGTGCCATCAAGTCCTGATATTTACGCTCCGATCATCATGACAGAAGCTTCACTGTTGGCCCTAGAATCCCAGGAAAAGCACCATTATTCCAACAATGATGGTACTCTTTCTGCTTCTTTCTCCACACTTCCGTCGGTGAACGACGATCCGTCATCGCCCAACAACTCAGAGATTGGCGTGGATCTTCCATCCATCACGGATTCTCCTCTTGATGAGCTCACACCGATGATGACAGAACAAGAAGCTATGAGGCTACTGAGATTGGAGGAGCTGGTCCGTCTTCAACAGGAGCAAGAAGAGGAAGACTGTTTCGAAGTTACTACAAATGTTTCTGAAACCCCATCAGAAAAGGTCAACCATGAGTTGACTAAGCGAAACACACTACAAAACCAGTCTGTGAGGCTCTCCAAGGAGACAGGTTCTCTGGACTCCTCCCTACGACATGAACAATCTCCAGCTCCTCTTTCCGTCTTTGCCACAGATCACACAGGAACTGGATGTTCCTCTCTCAAGACAGACAAAAATCTTGCTGAATTGGTGAAACTTGTGGCCAAAAGCATGAGTGAAAAGACCATGATGATGTTTCTCCCGGTTTCGCCTTACCACCGTAGAGGAGAACTATCATATAAATGGAGACTATGGATCATGGAGCCGTAAGTTTCCTTAGTCAATAGCCACTTATATAACACAACTAACAACTCACCCAGAAACCACAAAGACTTTCCAGCACATTATCGGGACCAGATTCCCAAGTTCAGGTCATCATTTCATCTCCCCCATCGCTACCAGTATTTACCGTGTTCAGACTGGGAGCATTTGAAGTACAACATGGAGTTACTTTCAGAACTCTTGGAGAATAGTGAATCAGCAGAACCACGAGTCACGCATCTCTTCAAGAGGAAAGTGTATCCAGGAGGAAAGAGCAAAGAGTTGATCAAGCATAGTTACTCCTACTATCTCCCCATCACAAAATCTGAAGTGCTTGTTCTGCTCTACGCTATTACCAACATCATCGCCAACGAGAACGACTATGCATTCTATCAGGATTTTGATGTCAACTCGTTGAGAAATGACATAATCGGTGTAACTTTCTTAAAAGAGGCCTATCACATTACCATCAATATTAGGATTGCCCTCTCACACGAACGGAAGTCTGCTTCATATCTTCACTTGGATGAGATGGATCGGCTTTTTGACGTTTGCCAGCTATTGTACGATGCTTCTGATGGACAGCTAATCCAGGCCATTGTGGCCTCTCTGTTCTCTGATAATCGAAAATCACCGAAGGCGGAGTACCTTTTTATTGAGAAACCAATGCCTTGATTACATTCATGTAGTGAATCCATCATAGATGACCTACAGTAGACAAAAGCTGAATGGTGTTAAATTAGCGAGGAGGCGTAACGAATAAATAACTCATGAGCTGTTTCTATAAAGCACAAAGTGTAGTAAACTCATGATCCTATAGTACAAGTTTTCACATCTCTAAATTTCATCTAAGTCTTCACCTGATGTTTACATCTCCAAGGACATCTGAGCCAGCTTGAGGACTGACTCTTTAGTCTTAGCACCGCCAATGAAACCAGCAGCGTGGACAAAGACACAGCCTGGAACTCCAGTGGCCTCACTCAGTGCATCGTCTCTCAAACCTCTCCAGGCTTCTGGGAGAGGTTTTCTGTTTTCGAAAGAGGTGCTTGTGATTGGGACAGTGGAGATTCTCCAGTTGGAGCCAGAGTCAGAGAACAAGACGTACAGAATCTCGCCCTGCTTGCCGTTATCCTTCTCAATGTTGTAGAGATGCTCTTTCCATGGCACAAACTGGTCCAGAACGAGCACCTTGCCTGACTTATCAACGTCGAATCTGGAGGCGAAAGCTCTCTCAACAACGTTCTTAGCTGGCAGCCAAGAGAGGCCTAGGCTTCTAACAACGTTTCTGAAAGAGGTACCCATCAGTTCGGAGGCAATCAGGAACTGTCTATCGAAGTCAGCTGGTGTGTCTGACTCGGTCCAGAATGGGTTGAGATTAGCAACGAGAGATGGAAGGGTAATGGACTTGTCCTTGAATCTCTGTTTGAGATCCTTCTGAGCGTACTTGTTGATTCCGTTATCATTGGCGTCGAGGGCCTCAATGAACTCAGCGTACACCTTCGTGTACAGAATGTCCTTCACAGCGTCGTCCTGTGTGTTCAGAATCTCGCCAATGGCCTCCTTACCAAAGTGCTTGTACACCAACCCAGCAGAAGACAGCTTGGTGGTGAAGTTGTTGTTGTCAACCTCGCCGAAAACCTCTTCAAACCCACGCTGGTGGTGATCAAAGAACTTTGTGCCATCGTACTGGCCACCAACATCGACTACGATGTCGGCTTTCTCCCAATCCTCAGGGTTTCTGGAACGAACGAGCTTGGCGTCCTTGAACTTGGGAAGAAGACGCAAAATGTAGACCGCCAGAGCCTCGTCCGCGTGGAAAGAACCGTTGTGTGTGCAGATGGTTAAGCCTTCAGAGGACATTTCGATTTTCTGTCTTTTGGGCTCAGGAGACATCCGTATAAGCGTAGAAAAGACGTTCTGGGTTGTTGATGGTAAACGCTTATGTATGGGCTGGGGATATGCCAGAAAAAATTGCGTAGATGACATAAGCGCGCGCTGTAATTTGACGGAGATCGGAACCCGTTGTAGCGGTCCCAGTGTGGTGAATCTGTTCATTGGTGGCTTATACTGCTCAATTGGCTGTCCATCTGCAAGATTACGGGGTTTATTGGAGTTTTATCACGAGTTGGAAGAGCCCGTCCGACTTTTTGTGTGGAGATGATTGATTATGTAATCATTGTTTTTCTTTATGGCGTGCTTACGTCAGCCTTCGAAAAAAAAAAAGTTCGCGAATTCTGGGACGGATATCCATATCGGGCCAGCTTATTTCTCTCAAATTTGGCTAGGCGGAAGCTTTTCTAGGCCTAAATAACCCCTTTTGAGGATATCAGCACGTGAATAATGCTTGGATTTCTCTCAAGAACGTTCCCAAAGCTGAGCAGATCTCAGCTAGAGCTCTTCAGAGTAAGTTTGTCGGTCTAGCCGCCCAAGCTTTCAAAGCCCGGCTCGAGATGAAGGCCACACAACTAACACAACACTATAGTTCACATTCTATCTCATGACGCCGATCGGTGTGATGTACTATGTCGGTGTTAATCCTGACCAGAAGTTCAACGTTCCTGGTTTCTGGCCAGACCCAGAGACTACAAACAAGATCCCTAAGGAGCCTCACGAGATCAAGGCCGAGTTGGCCAGAATGAAGAAGGAGTCGCTGGAGAAGAGAAAGAGACTCGAGGAGAAGCTCAGGGAGGAGTACGGTATCGATGTTGAAGCTGAGAGAGAGAAGTTGCAGAAATAGAAATGGAAAGGGGCCATTGGAGAGAAAAAGACTCGAGGATTTGATCATGTGTACATAGATTTTGACGACATTTAATGAGTTACTAAGTTATTATTACATCGTTTATTTGTAATTATTAGTTGGGTGTGGGAACATAAATGAGTTACCAAGTTATTACATCGTTCATTTCTAATCATTAGTTGGGCGTGTTGGAGAAGGTAAACTGCTCCACCATTCTGTTGTAAAGAGCCGCAACCTCCACCCTCGTCTGGTCTGACACACCACAGCTCGGATCCTGGATCAGATTCATGAAGTTCAGAACAGTTGTAAGTCTATCTGGCTGAGAAATCCCCGTTGGTTCATTGAACATTGAGCTTATGCTGTTTGTTTGGGACAGATCGGCCGTTGGATATCCAACGATGGTTCCTGATACCGACGGGGTCGAGGACGTTTGATATGACTGCAGGCCGTTGAAGTTCTGGTTGTTGTTGTAGAGGGACGGGGCAAGTTCCGACATGAGCTGAAGCTGTGGTATAATGGGCTGATTGGAGTCAGTAAGTGTTCCGAAATCGAAGTCGGTCATATTAGCGTCAAACTGGAGGTTATCAAAGTCAAACAAATCGTCATTATCGTACTTCATCTCTGTGTCTTCCTGAGGCAAGAGGCCGGCTGCCCTTTGGAGCTCGCCCAGCCGTTGAAGTCTCTGCAGATTCTGCCCAAGAGTGTGGGAGAAAGGCGCACGGCGTGGCTGTCCCGTCGTGTGGTCGAAATCGTCGTAGTTGTCCACTATGCAACTCTGTACGATCTCGTCATTGGACAGGAAGGTCTTGTTGTTCTTCTGCTCAACGGTCAGGTCCAAGAGGGACGCAACATCCCATTGCTCTGTGACCTTCAACTGGCCAATTAGCCCAATCAGCTGCATTTCCAGACTGTCGTCAAACATCTTCCGTCTGACGTAGTGCTGTGTGACCGAGTCAGGCAGAACACCGGCCTGTTTCCACGCCGACTGGATTCTTGACTCTGGCACAGAATCCCAGGCGTGCTTGATGAGGTCAAAAGTCTCTGCCATGTCAAATGTCTGCTCCTCCTTCGTCAGCAGCTTATCCTTCATCTTCACCTGTTTCTGCAACAGCGTCTCGTACTGCTTGATCCTGTAGTTCAGGCGGAAGTCACCTTCCACGCCCCAGCTCATGGGCAGAAAGTTCGAGTTGCAAGAGGTGTAAAGCAGCCGGATCCGCTGGAACTTGATGTTGACAACACGATGCGATGCTGAGTCGTTCAGGATGATGATGATGTCCCGGTTTTGTAGCGAGAGCCGCTTGTCCAGCACAGAGAGCCAGTCGTAGAACTTCGTGGACGTGAGCCACTTCATCCTGTTGCTGTGGTAGCCCACACCGTGCTTGTGGGACGCCTTCACCGACGATTTGCCCTCAAAAGAGGGATAGTTCTCGTAGCGCCCTATGATGAGCGGGTCCAGCTTCTCAGAGCCGTCAGCGTTGACGCAGAGCATGCACGTGATGAAATCTGAGGAGTCGTTGTAGAAGGCCTTGTCCAGCGGCAAGTCGTGGCTCAGGAAGACCTCGTCTAACGTGAAGATCTTCTTCGGATCAACACCCTGGAGCAGAAGCTTGAGGTTGTCACGCTCCTCGAATGTCCACACTTTCAGGCGGTTGGAGTAGAGGTCCTTCTCTATTGTCCGCAGGTTGATGTTGACTTTTGCCAGGAACTGCGAGCACCAGCGGAAGGAGAACTCCCCGTTCCCGTCCCTCATACTGGGCGGACATTGTTTCCAGAAGTTGTTCGCTGAGCTGATGATGATCGGGGCCGTGATGGGGATATTGTTCCAGACACACTGTGTGATCCACTCCGTCAGCACTTTTCGCAGCAGCGGATTGGTGGAGCGTCTCCTGCGAATGAGCTTGAACTCGTGCTCCTTCAGGGAAATGAGCTCGTCTTTCCGAGCCAGGATCCGGGAAATTGTGGTCTGCGAAGGCGGTTTGGGAGCTTTGAATCTTTTCTGAGCCCATAATGCCAGATCCGTCTGTGTCATCTCCGGGTTGGCCTCTGCCATCAGACAGACGTCGATCTTCTGCTTGATCGAGAACCCCATCGCTATGGTGCTTTTGGGTATAGTTCGGGGTATAGTTCGGGGTCTAATTCGGGCTCGACAGACGAACACAGGCACGAACAATGGAAATTACACACATTCGTGGGGGTGCTTTTGCTACTAAGTGTCGTGCGTCTCGTGTCCCCCACACCCGGACACCAGCATCTTGGCCTTTTGGACTACATATATGCAACATGGTCTAATGACTAGCCTTCAACTACATTCCTCCATTACATGTTGTGCACGTCTAAAGATTGTACCAGCGCTTACTCCTCCATTGGCTCGTCCGTCTCCTGCTCCTTCAGCACCTTGATGATCTCTGCTGTGGTGTCGTTGCTGTAGATGTGGAATCCCTTTTCCTGGGTGACAGCACTGAGCTGAACATTGTTCTCGTCGAGCTTCTCCTCCATCACTTGTTTAAGGATTTTGAGGATCAGGAGCTCCGCCTCCTTGAGCGTAAGCGAGCTGTGGTATTCTTGTTGTAACTCAGCCTGTGCACCTTCAGATCCTGACCCGATGGCCTTGGCATCGTATCTGTAGAAAGTTCCAGAAGGCTCTGTGTGGTATAACTGTGGGCCCTTTTCCTTGTCGATACCAGCGATTAGTAAGGCGACACCAAACGGTCTAGACATGAGACGCTCTTCACCAGATGCACCTTCACCGAATCTGAGAGCCAGGTCGGCAACGGCTTGTGTGAGAGACTCGACTCCAATCGGCTCATCGTAGTAGAGAGAGTGGTTCACGGAGCTCACTCTGGCATGGTCAATCATCGATCTGGCATCGGCAGTCAAACCAGACATGGCACAACCGACATGTGTGTCGATCTCAACGATCTTTTCGATGGATGAAGACTCGAGTAGCGAGGAGGTGACTCTTTTCTCAACACCCAGAACGACACCTTCTGAGGTGGCAATACCAATTGCGGTGGATCCAAGCTGTTTTCAAAATCGGTTAGTACTTTTGCGTGCCGCCGAATGTGTCGTTGTCAAACTAACCTTGATCGCCTCCAGAGAGTATTCGACCTGGAAAAGACGGCCTTCTGGGGAAAATGTGGAGACACCACGGTCGTATTCACTTCTGGTCAAGAACATTGGATAGTTGTGAGAGGATACGAGGCTGGTGTTACAAAAGTTGGTGTTGGGATCTTCTCTTTACAACAGTGTTTGCCACTGTCGCCTCCTCTAGACACGAACCGAATCGCGGATTTCGCGAACTCGCTCCGCGAACTCGTTCTAGACGTATTTGTTTACTTTCCCAAAACAACAACAAATATTATCACCACCGCGTCTGCACGCCATGGGAGATAAAGAGCCGTCAAACAGGAACCGCCGTGGATGAACGAGTTCCAAGTACGTCTAATTCAGGACTAATAGGTCTGATGAAGCCAATGGGAAAAAGAGAAAACTAACCGCCCTGTCCAGGATTCCGTGGTCTTCACCGATGACGCGCCAACCGTGAGCTCACGGTTGGTCAACACGCAGCCACTTTACTCAGAGCAACAAAAAGTCAAGCCTTACTCGTTGAATGACATCAGAGATGTCCGTGTACAGGAGGCCCTTATCATGAAGGATCTCTTGTATGTGCTGATGGGCCTTGAGGGCTCGTACATACGCTACTCAGAGAAGTATGATCCCAAGCTTGAGCGGTCACGATTGGCGGGTCCAGATTATAAGATCAACAAGCACTTGGACACGAGCTTGAAAGATGTCACGAAGAGAATGGTACTGGTGTCGAAGATGTTTGCCGCTTTGACGTGTTTCACAGAGCTATACAACGTTGATTCTCACGGACAGGTTGTGCAAGCTCTTGTTTTCGAAGTGCGAGAATTCCTGAAGATGTACATTATGTTCCTTGACCAGATCGAGCAAAAATTCAGGTTCAACAAGTCGTTCACGCTCAGGCAGTTTGAACAGGAAATGAAGTCCAATGTCACTTTCAAGATGAAGCATCTCTACGATATCGTTCAAAGCATATATGAACTCAATGCGATAAGACGAAAAGAGGACGAGGCTTCGGCATTCAACAACTTCATCAATAATATAAGGCAGGACTTGCAACAGACCGGCTCCATTGATCTCTTGTCTGATACAACGAATTACCACCGTGTGAAGGGTGGTCTGGTGCTAAACATTGTTCAGGAGAAGATGATCAACAATAGCGGAGACATCAAATCACGAGAGTTCTTAGCAACGCTTTTCAAAAACATCAGCAGAAGCTATGTGACTATGCTCAACGACTGGATTACACGAGGTGATCTGAACGATCCTCACGGTGAATTCTTCATTACGACGAATTTGACCCGAGAATTCAAAGTAAACAGTTTCAACTCTGAGCAATATTGGGATTCGAAGTACGTTATCAAGAAGGAC
Organism: Petasospora mississippiensis; assembly: GCA_030581715.1. Taxonomy (NCBI): domain Eukaryota; kingdom Fungi; phylum Ascomycota; class Saccharomycetes; order Phaffomycetales; family Wickerhamomycetaceae; genus Petasospora; species Petasospora mississippiensis. The sequence continues at coordinate 46,840 of JAKTVV010000026.1, read as the reverse complement.
GGTTTGCCGAGACAATTCGCAGATAAAGAGCTACAACTCAAAGTACTACACACGGGAAAGTATTTGAACGTGTTGAAAGAGTGTGGTGTTACATTAGACACTTTCAGCACTGTCACAATTGATGATCTTGATGGTAGTAACGTTCTACTTGTTCTGGAACGGGCATACACAGCTGCTAATAGCTACATCATGGACCTCTTCCTCAGCGGATATCAGTTTAAAGAGATGGTTATTGATCTTGAATCATATTTCCTTTTGAACAATGCTTCAAAGATCGTTGAGTTCTTGTGTGCTAGTGGAACGGACTTTAGAAAACAGCACGATCAAGTCCCAGTGTCCAGACTAAGGAGAAACTTCGAGACCACTTTTGCACGAAGAAAGGACCTGATATATCGACTTCTCAATGTTACGTTGGAGAAGGAGCCAATCTATGGATACTTGTTGGAGATCCTGAAAGTTGAGGCTATCGACGCAGAACAAGCGCTCAAATCCAACAACTTTGATGCTCTCAAAAGTCTGATTTCTCAAACTTTGGACATTGATAGAGAACCATCAAAAGATCCAGCATCACCTGAACAACTGAGAGCTGTCAACTACTTCAACTTGGAACTCATACTGCCTTTCCCATTGAACTTGGTTGCATCCCGCACTGTCATTATTCAGTATCAGTTGATGTTCAGACATCTTTTGGTGCTCCATCATACCGACAAGCAACTAACTGATACATGGCTTGAGATCAACAAGAACAAGATCTGGAGATATCGCAATTTTGATAAGCCGATTCCGAAATGGATTGCTCGTGCAAGGGCATTACATGATCGTATGAAGGATTTCCTTCGAATTTACTTTGACTTCTTGGCGAATGATATCATTGATAAGAACTGGGTTGACTTGATGCAAAACTTTGACAAGGTAAAAGAATTTGAACAATTCTCACAGATGTTACAAGGGTTTTTGAACTCCGTTTTGAAGAGTTCTATCTTGACTACGGAGAAATTGATCAAGATTTTTAGCAGACTTCTTCAAATTATCAATGCTTATTGCTCCTTCTTGATGTCATTGAGAAAAGTGTTGATTCTCTTGAACTATGATTTGTTTGAAAAGTACAATGACAGATTGAAAGATCAGGAGTTTGACTACAATAAGAACTTGGAGAGACTTGAGAGATTGAACTCTTATCTGAACGAGTACCTTGATGGATTTGGACAACACCTTGGTGGATTCATGGAGGGTTTAAGATATTATGGGGAACTTGAAACTGCAGACTTTTTGGTTTTGGCTACCCGGTTGGAAATGGCATTCCCAGAGAAGGAATGAATGGTACGTCGACGTAATATGAATGAATTGATGACGTACATATAGATTATCGTCGTAGCAACTTAGTCATACATTAGTCGATAATTATAAACCCTGGTTTGATTCACATTCCTGCAAATCATCCGCCTTCTTTTCTAGCACGTCAGGCTCAATGAGGTGACTTTGCTCTCTTAGCTGTAACAATCTGATAACACCAGCTACCATACCAGCAAGGACAGCAGTACAGATCATGGCGATAGCACCTGGCTTAAATTTTGGAACTGTAGTTGCCTTGTAAAGCAACAGCGAGTACCAAGCATTGACTGAACTGCTGAACATGTTCATCGAGGCAAGCACCATGGCCCTTTCTTGCAAATCGTGCCTTGTGACCAGATTAGCCCAAGCAAAAAATGAAGCCTGGCCAGCATATGAAACTCCAGCAATGTATTGAGCAGCAAACTGAACCGATGTATGCAGTGGATTAGCCAGGATCATAATGGCAGAAACCAGCATACAGATGGAGATGAATATGGCAATGTGCCAGTGGTATCTCCCACCTGTATGATCAACGTACAGTGCACATGTGAAAGTGGAGACGATACCAACGGCGTATACACCCATTGGGAAATGGTTAGCATCTTGAACCGAATATCCACGATTTTTCAGCCAAAGAGCAAAAAGAGAATTAGAACAAAAGGATTCGTTTTCACCACCGAAAATCCAAAGAAGAGAAAATCCCCACCAGTGCCAACGGCCCAGGACACGGCGAACCAGAGACCAATCGAATCTGTGTACCATTCTTGGATTTTTTACACGGGAAACTGCAAGATCGATCTCATCCTGGGAAAAGTAGAATGCCTTGCAAGTCTCTGGTGTGTCTGGGAAGAAGACAAAACCATATATACAAATTGGAATTGTGATGATGAAATCGATGATGAACAGCCAGCGCCAGCCAGCCAATCCGTGGAGGCCGTCCATGTTCGTGTATATAGCAGCCTGCATAAATGATGAGAAAATGGAGCCTAAAAGACCTGAAGAGGTGAAAATGGCGGTGCGCTTTGTAAGCTCGGATGCATGTACTCTGCCAGTGAGGGGATCAACAACATCCTCGGCATTATACCAGCTCCCCAGAATGAGGTGAGCGCCAGAAAAAGTTGAAGACTCAAACAGAGCCTGGAAGAATCTGATGGCACAGATCTGTTTATAATTGTGTACTTTGTAAAGTCCAAGGGTCAGGACTCCCCATACTAAACAGCAGAAAGAGAGCCAGTACTTCGGCCTTACCCGGAGAAGCATGAGATTGTTCGGCACCATCCCCACAATGTACCCCACGGTGAAAACTGTGTTTATGACGTTAAACTCGTCTCCTTCCATTCCAAGATCCTCTTTCATTCCTGAAACGTAAGCATTGGAGATGTTGGATCTATCGAGGTAGTTGACCCAATACACTGAGCACACATAGGAAAGAACAAACCAGTCGATTTTGAGCAAAAGACGAGCCTCTTTCGGGTCTTCTGGCGGTGGACCCCACAGGAAGTTCCTCACCACGCTCATGGTGAGTTCAGAAGAGACTTAGTTGCCAGATGAGTGGACAGAGAGAGCTGCCAAAAAGAGCCTCGAGATGCGATGAGGGGCTCGGGCTCTGGTTCGGGCAGCACGTGGTGTCCGGATGTGATAGGCGCCACACGTCACCCGCTTCTAGAATCAACTCTGGGCTTTTTACAGGAAACCGTGGCGTGGAGATGTTTTCCTGGTGGAAACCCCACACACCTCCAAATAAACCGCTCTTTCCACGAGATCCACACATGAGCTTCACATACCAAGCAGGCTCAGAATTCCCAGCCCCAGACGTGGCCACCCCGCAATGGGGGAACCCGTACTATCCAATGGACCCTGCCCAATACGATATGCCTGCTCCACAAGAGCTCACATCAGAAAACTTGCTGCTCAACTCCAAGGAGGAGTGTGATTTGATTGAGAACCAGCTCTTCAACCAGGGCTCCTATATCAAGACCGAGCAGGACGTGGAGATGCACCAGAGCTCCTCTGACCAATCGTCGCCCTCCACCATCTTCAACAACCTGCCGCTCACACACCAAGACGTGACAAACCTCAACGGCGTCATCCAGCAGGAGGACAAGAACCAGGGCCTCACAGAGCAGGAAATTGCCAACAAGAGAAAGGCACAGAACAGAGCCGCGCAGAGAGCGTTCAGAGAGCGCAAGGAGATGAAGCTGAAGGAGCTGGAGGAGAAGCTGAGCCAATCAGAGACGGACAAGGCGGAGCTGCAAAAACAGCTGGACGCTCTCAGAAAGCAGAACATTGTCATCACAACAGAGAACAAGCTCCTCCTGGAGAAGGGCGGTGCTCCAGCGGGGCTTGCTAACGGCTCCGCTGACGGAGAGTTCTCCTTCCCAGCGCAAGACAAGTTCCACAACATTGCAGCTCAGGCGACAAACCAGCTCAGAAACCCAGAGATCCCGTACGAGTACAAGCGACTCACGTTGTCTGAGGTTTGGGAGTACCTGAATAGCTTAGACAAGGAGTTTGACATCCAGGTGGTGATGGACGCGCTCAGAGGGCAGGAGGTGTGCCACAAGGCTGGTCCTGCGTATTTGGTGTCGCTGGTTGATGATATTGTGGGCCGGATAAGCACGTGATGTGCTTTCGCTTCCCTTGTTTTGTTTTTCTGTATGGGGTGTGCTTTTCGTATGGTTTTTCTGTTTTGTTTATACATTTTCTGTGATTATGCAGTGCCTTTCAATGGCTGGTTGTTGAAAGGTGGTATTGATGTCCTCTAAAAGGTGTTCAGATGTCGAGCGACAACGGATCTGCATGCGATGTCTCAAATGTTACTATATCATGACTTTCTGTTAATCTGGTGTAGTTCTTAGACTGTTCATTGTTCTGGATGATCACTGTGTAGTGATATGTTGCTATATCACGAATCTTGATCATAGCATTTTGATCATTCCATCCCCAGTAGTCCCCAGTAACATAGCGAGCCTCATCTAACCCAACTGGTGTCTGGACAAGCTAGAAATTATGAAGTGCTCACGCTATGTCTTATCCTTTCCATTCCCAGCATTCTGTGTATAAAAGCGCCTTCCCCTTGTTGCTACAATACACTAAAGAGTCTCGCTATCGGACAAACTACAAAGTTCTATTCCCTTATAGATACTCAGAGACCCATAAGTGACCATTTCAGAAGCTAATCAGATCCCAAACGGCACTTACATCTTTAGACGTCTTGCTGAGAATGAGAGCTTCCCCCTGGACTTTAAAGACTTCAATCCCCGCTCTAGCACTTCTTTAACGTCACATCGCTCAACTTCATTGATAATCACAACGGGCTAAATGATGGGTATTCCATGATTCTCCAGTAATCCTCATCATCTATCCCAGTAATCCTCAGTCCCAACAATCCCAGCTACAAGCCTCATCATCTTCAACACTTTCTCATCACCACCTTTACGCCCAGTAATCTGGACCGCCACAGGAGATCCATGGTATTTGGCTGGATCGTAAGCCTTATAAGTCGAAGAATCTAAATCATTTCTCGGTGTGTATCCCTCTTCTTTGGTGTCAATCTCCTTATCGGCTCTGGTAACAGGAACAGTACCAGTTGGCCAGTCTAGCCCGTTCCACACAGAAGTATAGCCGATGTAGGCCATTTCGCCGTGAGCTCCAGCAGAAAAAGCGGAAACTGGTGATAAAATTCCATCAATTTGCTGGCCTGAAGCTGTTCTCTGTGCAGTGGAAGACCAAAGCGTCAGGAACTTCTTGGTCAAACTAGCACGCTTGGCGTCCATTGCCCACAATTCAGCTGCGCTCACCTCTGGACAATCAATAACTTGCTTGTAAAATGGGTTATCAATTGGCTCTCCAGTTTTGTCACTACAGGCCTTCATGGTTTTAGAGCCACCAGCAGAGTAGAAACGTCTTGTGAGCTCTTCCATAAGCCCGTGGAGTCCCGTTGGGTCCCACTCAATGACCTCATGACCCGAAGCTCTGATCTTCTCAACAACGATTTCCAGAGCTCTTCGAACTGGTGGATGAGGATGGACAACTCCATCGTCCCAGCACACCGCAAATGACAATTTTTCAGGCAATTCATAGTCGTGGTTCCATCTCCTTCCTGAGACTGTGGGGTCCCGATCTTCGACGTGTAGCTTATCAATCTCTCTGGCATAAAGATCTAAGATATCAAGCGACGTAGTAATCGGCCCGTTGACAGATGGAACACTAATAAATCCTGACAGAAGTGTTTTACCACCCCAGACAGGCCATCTCCCACTTGTGGTCTTAATGGTGAACAAGTTCTGGAACCCAGCTGGGCATCTCAAGGAGCCACCAACATCACCACCAATTCCCATCGCTGAGCCTCTCATAGCAACAATAGCAGCCTCACCACCTGAAGAGCCACCGCAGGTCAGGTCACGATTGAAAGGGTTACAAGTGGTCCCCCAAAGAGCGTTCGTGGACTCAAGCATCATCATGGCCGTTGGTAAGTTTGTCTTGATGTAGAAGACACATCCCCACTCACGGAGAATGGTCACCAGCAAACTCTCAGCTGTGGCAACCTCATCAGCCATACAGGCATAGCCAATGGACGAGGCTACTCCTGGAACCAGCTGATTGTCTTTCAAAGAGCACGGAAGGCCGTGAAGTGGACCTTTCAGTGTGCCAGTTTTCTCGTAGTACTCGTCCAGCTCCTTAGCCTGGGCAAGGCCTTGGTCGAAAAACACCTCAGTGAGGCAATTGATCAATTGATGGGCAATTGTAGCTCTGTGGGCATAAGCTTCAAAAACTTCAACCGCAGACCACTTCTTAGACTTGATATTGGCTAAGAGATCAATCGGTCTCGAACCGGTGATTTCGATTTCCTGCGCTGAGAGATAACCAGAATTAACGGGCCAATCGTGAACATCTTTGACCTCTGGGCCTGGAAGTTTATCCTCTGGAACAAGCCACTCCCTCCTGAACTTGGCATCACGCTCAGCTTTTTTCCTGGTAGAAATTCCCTTGTAGCTCATGATTGTGGGATCAACTTGAGAGATGTCTATACGGTGTGCTTCAGGTAGATAATCTGGGTAGGTAATAAGGACTTTTTATAGATAAACTCAGCTTTTCTCTCCTATATCCCTAATTAATGTAGGAAATTTCCGGTTTATCCTATTTTATAGTGGAAAAAATGGTCCTCCACAAATACTGCCCAAATAGGAAGACGCGGGGGAACTGTATCGATTCTGATAAGAGCAGAACCACCGAGAAATATTCTCCAGGATACAATGTTTCACTAGTCATCCTTGATAAGGATGAAATTGATGTGCTTCTGCTTGGAAAGTAGTACAAGCGAGATAAACAGACAGTACCGACTTTCTAGTACCCCACGTCCACGCACGACGTAGTCCATGATAGTCGATATTAAGCCCATCGCCGGATATATAACGTTATATTGCAAACGCAATATATATCTTCTACACCAGGGATATGGAACAGTTATAAAAATGGCACGGTCTAGCTATTGAACCTCCAGTTATCAGTGGAACAAAAACAGGAACTACACACGGTCAAATGCGAAAGATCCTCGCTCTCACTGTCCATTCTCGTAGAGAACGTAATGTCCTTATCATACGTCAGCCTCGGCATGTCCAAGTGGTTGTATGGCCAGCAAATACGGTACCAACATATCCACAGAAGTAATTTTATTTGCCGGTAAAACGCAATAACACTCTCAAAAACAACATAACGAAAAATAACTCCCCCATAGTGGAATGCCATTATAGTGTGTCCCGCACCGGCAAACACTCGAACACCACCCATTGGAGCAATCCACTTTAGCGTCCCCTTTTTGGAGCTCCACCAAGGGTAAAGTTTTTAAATAAGTTGCGGAGAAAACTTTCAACAAATGGAAGATCCTGTGGGTTTGTGGAATGTTCTGCTTTTGTTTGAGTAGAAACACGGCCGTAATATGTTGATCGAGAGGCAATTTTGATCCCCTTGCAGCAAATCTCCCCGAGCCTCCAGGAACAAAACCACCACTAACGCCGGTATAGACTATCCAGTCGGCGTAGGAATCAGTTATTCGACAAAATATATACTGGCCAAAAACTTATTCTTGTCGGAGGTGGCACGTGTGAAATTTTCCCAAGAAGTTACATGACGTGCACCTGTCAAAGCGATACGAGGTGTCTGATGCAGAGACGCATAAGCACAGACATTAATGCTTACTAAAGAAGCTGTTTATTCTCCTCCAAGCCTATATTCTCCCCTATATCACCACACAAAAACACTGAAGGAAAAGCTGATTTCTCCACTTATATTCGCACATAAGCGGTGCTCGTATAGAAATCTCCGGCGTAAAGTTGATAGACGCAGTGCATGGAGCTCATGGGCCTCGAGGCACTTGCGCCAGATCTTACGAGGCCCTTACGACGTTAAAGCTTCCAATTAATCACCAATCATAAACTTGGTATTTCTCTGATCTTGATAAAACCCCATCTAAAATTTTGTGCTTCTCCCCGTCAAATATTGGCTCCTTCCTTCTATGACGTATTGATCATCGCCTGCTCGAGCCTCCCGCATGGAGCGCGGGCCCTTCTCGTGGAGAGCAACCAGCCAGGGCCAGGGTATTTTCTCTGTACAGAAACAAGCTTTCCACGCAGTATATATTGAATATAAACATAATTATTTATATTAAGAAGCAAGCTAAAACTAAAGCTCATATATCCACTTTGCCCACAGGAATCACCACTTCTCCATACCTGCTCCCAAAAACATGAGCTCCCCCAACTCAGCAAGAGCGACAAGGCCGTACTTGTACCCCCTATCGGAGCAGCAGGTTCGAATATTGCAAGGCTTGGAGCTCGCTTCTTCTCTCCTTTCTGTCATTATTGGCACCGTTGGTGTCACCCTCTGGATCCGTATGGCTCCTCAGCGAAGAATCATCTTTCGCTTACAACTGCTCATCACATTAATACTCTTCGACTATCTCAAGTCGGTGTTCCTTCTCATCATCAATGCCCGAAGACTTGACACAATATCTCAGCTCCTCAATGATTCCATGTTTGATTTTACGCTATGTCAAGGACTGGGATACCTCGTTGCTGTTGTCACGCTCTTTTCGGACTGCACCATGTTCTTCCTCACGGTGCACAACGGCCTAACGATATTTGCCCCAAGTCTCACACATCCTTATCGGAGAAGATTATCATCATTTCCTGTGTTCTTTCGCTCAATACGTGACATACTCATTTTTCGTCGTTCTCCACTGAGAGGGTTTGCTATATATCCACGGTACCCAAAGACGATAATGCTCAATGAGGGAGGACTCTTCAAAATTCGGTACTACGCAATGCCGGTTTTCTTTGCTCTTGGATTCATTGTCCCCGCTGTTGTATTTGCTGGGAGTGGTCCAGGATATTTAAACAATCACCTCTGCTCCGTTGCCACGAGTCCTCTCTGGAAGAGTATCCTCAATGACTGGGCGTTCAAGTACATCAACATCATCCTCATCATCATGGTCTACGCTGCTATTGTTATCTATCTGAGGTTCCACTTCAAGCGTATTGAGAGAACAAGAAAATCCGTTTATGAAGGTGCACCCATCACAATGACGATTGGTTCTGATTCGGGCATGAAGAATTTACAGAGAGAATTGATGATGATGACTGAGGATAATAACGAACATCGAAGACAGGCGGCGTGGAGAGAGCTAAATGCTTTCGTGGTTTATCCACTTGGGTACGTACTTGTTTGGGCTCCTTCCACTGTCATACAGATCTGGATTTATGCCAATCGAGATAAAAGGGTACCGTATGGGCTGGATATTGCAGCAGCTATCACGATCCCCATGAGTTGTTGTGTTGACACCATCATCTTTCTGATAAGGGAAAAGCCATGGACTGTTACAGCCAGAAAGCTGCAAAGAGGCGGAAGTGATGCTGCTGTTTTAGTATCTACCCCTCAGGCTAAAAGTAATATTGTGTACCCTGATGGTGACTCATTTCCTGGTCAGGAGAGTAATAGCACCGAATATAACAAGTCCATGGATGAGGAAGAATACGGTGTTGATCCAGAGCACAGGAAGTCATCCCGAACTCTGGTTGGTGGCTCCAAAAGTGCCGGTATTGGCAGCTACTTCAACATCACTGGGATGGCGCACTTTTTAAGACCTATCACGACACTCAACGACAGAGAAACAACCCCCGCCGGCGACAACGAGAGCTTGGGCCTAGAAGATATTCTCAGAATGGGGCCGGAGGCTTGAACACGATACGAAGACATAATGACTACTTGAGAGTGCCTGATAGTCTAGGCGAGCTCAGGGCTGGAACACTGGAGGCGTAGCGAAGACCCCTGTTCCCTGTCAAATAAACAAACCAAATAATGATTTGTTCTCCTTAAATTGGGGCTGTCCTGGCACGAGCACGCAGCAAAACAAGGATTGTAGCTTTGCCAACCTTATGCACTCGTAAGTTTATGTCTCTCCCTTCGAGTCTCGCTTTGGTGAGAAACAAGGGGTAATTCAAGTCTAACGAGAAACAAGGATAATTCGGGTCTAACGAGAAACAAGGGGAAATTCAGGTGATTCAAGGGCTTGAACATCAGCCTCCAAAGATAATATATTTACAGCTCTTAGCCACGGTTCAAGGCGGGCTTATTATAATGCCCTGCGCACGCCGTGCTGCACTTGTATGTTTACATTTGGTTTTGCTTGTTTACGTTTCACGCAGACAAGCCCTAAAGACAACATCGGGGACCATCAACCGGGCTCATCAACATGTCGTCGAAATAAGGCATACGAGATACCCAGAAGTGAACCTGTGGGCTCCAAATAGGAATCTCCGCTGGAAGTTTCTGGCCAGATCTGAGCCCCGGGCGCTAGCTGGATCAGATCATTTCGCGCGCGCATGTTGGTGATGCATCCGCCAATTTCTGCACCCTTCCGAATCGGGTATTGTCAAGCTCTCAAGCCTCTGATATATAAATAAATAATACTATATATGTGTACTCTCTGTGGTACCAACAAGAGAGGGAATCCTCGTTGTTGTTTTTTTATCGTAATATGGGGAGCTTCGCCCGTATTAACTTTCTCGAATGTGCTGCATAACTTGCACAGCTACAAGCACTAAGCCCCCCAAAACCTTAGTGATAATGCAGAGTTGTCATGGCAATTCATGTGTCCATTTTTAGGGGGTGCTTGGTTATCTTGGAAGTGTAAACATGAACAACAACACAGGACATCTCAATTGAGTTGTGGATATTGGCCATGTTCGCTTCTACAAGTCTGAGAACTTCATAACATCGACTCCGTATATACAGAAAGAGATAGGCAGAATGGCCACAGCTCCAACAACACCGAAAGGGAAAAGCACAACACAGAGTGCAAAATCAAACAAAAACCTCAACAGAATATCATAACCAGACGTAGAGCCGAATCGTTCAACAACCGACAGTCATTCGTAATAGTGTACAGTCCACAAATAAAATAAAACCAGCCAACCGAAATAAATGCAAATACTATAATTGTCCGTAGAATCTCCAAACCTCAGAATTGAATCAGATCTTGTTATCCCAGATGTGGACCTTGACACTCACTTTCAGTTTCTCAAAAGCAGTTGCCACATCGGCCTCGTCAACGAGTGGGGAGAAGAAGTTCTTTTCTGGGTTCTTATAGTACAATCTCAGGGCATCAATCTCACACTCCAATCTCTTAGAGATACTCTTTTTAATATCCAGAATGGATGTGTTCTCTTTATCGAACTTCAAAGCGAAGATATCGTCATTGTAATAGACTTTTAGCTTCACACTCTCTTGCACAGTCTTCTCAGAAGGACAACTCATGTTTCTCTTCTTTGATTTATCGGCAAACAACGGCTCAGTTGGCTGGGACATCCAGTCCTGCTGGTTTAATTCCTGGCCCTCTGGGATCGTTGGAGTCGATTGTGATCTCTCTGAACGGAATTGTGGGAATTGGGTAGCACTTGGAGATTGCCAAACCTTTGGAGATGCAACGGAAGAGGCAAATGATGCCGTGCTCGAGATGGAAGCTGAGCGGGCACTTGGATGATAATACTTTGGTGCTTCTGGTGCTGGAAGTGGCGGAGTGACCGCTGTCTGAATTGTCAGTTGAGGTCTTGAGGCATCATCACTGTCATTGGACTTCTTGATGTTTGTTGGAATTGGCTTGAGGAGCTCTTCGATGGAGTCGTTAGACAACTGGGTATTAGGCCCAAGCTCAAGATCACCCAAACGTGGCTTGGCCCAATCAATCAACACATTGCCATAGTCGAGCTCCGGTTTGTTACGGACAATTTTGAATATGTAGACATTCAAGCTCTGACATCTCTGTAGCAGGATGTTAGACAATGTAGTGAGATCTGGTCTAGGAATTGGGTCTGGAAGAGCAGGCAGCTGATCAATGAGCTCTTGATCATTTTCGCCAGCTTTGCAAGACATGATCAGCTGTTCGATGATCGAGCAGTGAAGCTTGTAGAAATCCTGGTAGTAACGACAGAGATATCTCTTCTTACCGTCGCTCATCGTGATGTCAACTCTGTACCAGTATCTACCGTTGTAGGAGTTGGCATTTCTGACAAGACCGGATACTGGAATTGCAGAACCGTCAGTTGTTGTAGGAGAAGCAGCAGTAGGAGAAGCTTGTGACGACGTAGAAGAGCCCTTAGAAAGACCATATGGAGCCTGGAAGGAGAAGTAAGTCTGGTCGCCGTTGACATCGCCGGCACTGGACTCCGATGTGCTAGTATCAACAGAAGAGTACTTAGTGTTGTCCCTTTCTCTGGGAGAAAAGGCCATGGAAGAACCACCAGACGAGGAAGAAGTTGAAGAGAAAGATGAGTTTGAAGCAGCACGTTCAACCATCCTCTGGTCCTGCTCTTGGCTTCTAGCTCTGGTTTTCCCCAGTTCTTCCCGCTTTTGTGCCTGGCTAGCTGGAATAGGCGGAAGGGCCTGTTCTGCCTGGGAAAGCCATTTTTTGTCAGACTGGCTGTTCGTCTTCTCCCTGTTCAGTCTCACGATTCTAACGTAGCTGGCTGGGATGAGGCCTGGATCTGAGATTCTGCCAATTGGCTTGACGAGGATCCAGCCGTTGCCTTTTCTCTCGAGCAGTTTGACGGCTTCGCCAACTCCCACAGTAAGCTCGTGTCTGTTTTCCGCCTTGAAATCAAACTTGGTGATGAGAATAACCGAGTTATCGGGCGAGGAACGTGAATGGAGTTCATGGGAGCTCATTGGAGACACGTTTGATTGTAACGGCGGAAGGTCGTCAAAGGTCGTTTTGGGAAGAGGTGGTGGAGGTGAAAGAGGAGCGGAAATTTTCATGTCCTTGATAGACTTGGATCTCGTGAGTCTCAGCATGTCGACAGAGTATCAGCTTGCTATGTGCAAGGGGTAATGGATCGCTGGTATGTGAGGCGTGTTTTAATGCTAGGCTGGACAGTTCCAGGGTTTTATGGTATGATATGAGGAATTGCGTCGGCCACTGGGGGAGAAAAAGGGAATGTGTCGGGGCTGCAACCTGTGTAAAACCGTTGGCGTCTCTATGCGTTGTTGCTGCGGGTGAGCGTACAGATTGATTGTGAGCCTGGTGGTGGGAACTGGCTGTGATTGTGTTTGTAGACAGGAAGAGGTGTTCGATCTGAGCTTCTGCCCTCAAAAACAGCAGAAACACCGGCGTATATAAACAAAGATTCGATGTAGTGACAAAGGGGAGTGCGGAATGTTGTTGTTTTCGCGCGCGGGCATGGATGTCTTATGCGTCTCGACGCGTTACCTTGCAGTGTGATGCAGTGTGATGCACCAGATTTGGACAGGCAGTTGCCTCTTTTGTCTATAAGAGAAGTTGACTTGCATATTCGCGCCAAACTCTGCTCCCGCGCCTGTCGCTGGGGCAACCGCGACGCACCCCTGTTTTTACGTCTCACCAACCGGCCTCTTCAACGTTCACGGTTTGTTTACTGTTTACTTTGCCAACGTCAAACGAAACTTATAGTTTCTCCGTGTTACCACAAGGTCAAATGTGACGGTACTATCAAGAACAAGAGATATTTCTTCTTCTATAGCTGGTTGCCAATGTAGGGTGACCTGACTGTACAAGGGGCCCCATCTCCAATTGCGTGAATAATGAGCCTTCCTTCTGCGCTATTGTCTCAAGGTTTATGAGGTTCGACCCATCAAGCTAGCCTCCAGATGAGGTTAACCGTGTCTGTTCTCACTTCGTCTAAATATAGTGTTCTCCTCATCGTGACAGGGTCATGGATTGTTGTGTGGATTGGCGTATTAACAAAAGAACGCAATTGTTCCCACCTTCCATGCGTCAGCTGATCTGTATCCCGGCAATCTGTTTTTGGAAGCTTGAAGGATCAGTTTGACATGTTGGCTTTAAAGTTTGAGGTCATTGGTTTAAATCTTGACAAGAGGGTCAATCACGTCTCACTCTGTAGGCGTTCCTTGCCCAGCGCTTAATTCGCTGGTTATACCTATACAACCCTCTTTCTGCTACTTGCTTATATACTCCTTTCTATACTTCTTTTTCAAACTGGTCAGTCTATTTTCTCTACTAGACCGTCCGGATGTATTCTAGTTTCAGTCAATTTATTTTCTGGACTCTGACATTGCCCCATATTAGTTTCAGTCAATTTATTTTCTGGACTGACATTGCCCCATATTAGTTTCTTTCAGTCAATTTATTTTCTGGACTCTGACGGTGCCCCATATTCTAGCACCCCAGGGTTATCTCTGGTATCCGAAACCGGAGGATCACGGACGCACGCGAGAACGAGAGAAGATTCATGGTGACTCTCGGGCCAATCATCGGCGTTGGAAAGAGAGACACAGTGTGTGTAGTTGCTGTGGAACGTTCGACACCCGTTGTAGATTTGCGGATCGCATCAGTTATCTTCAGGAGCTTGAAAAAGGGTAATGTCATAAAGGATACGACTCAATTGATATTTCTGTTAGATTAGAAGCTTCAAAGCTTTTGGATAGTGTCCGATTCAGTCGTTTCGAATACCATGTCTAGTCAAACTCGAAAGATTTGGTTCAAAACCCCTTCTCGCCCTCATGTGTGCTAGACACTATACGTGCGTTTACGCAGTCATGCGTGCATAAGATCTCAAAGTTTTGTCTAAGCTTAATGCCTTGGGGGTAAACAAGAGCCCTACGACTCCTCTGTGTTTACTTTCATAATGGGTTTTGAGGCTGAACTATCTTGTTTCGGTACAACATCAAAGCCGTGGCTTGTCAAGTGCTCTCAAAATCATGCTAGCGTAGCTTTGGACCCTTTGTGATCACATGCGCTTTTACCATTTTTTTATCTGAGTCTCTTCTCTGGTTCGCTAAAGCACCTTGCAACCCGTCTGTCTCTCCACAAGGACTAATAGGAGCTCTCCAGAAAGCTCTGAGTTGACCATTGATAGTGTATACTCAAACACGTAATACCCTCCACCTAAGAAATCGTTGCCTGTTAGTTGTCCAGGGCCCGTATGCTTCTTTCTCACTTTAGCACCCTCTACATGTTTCTAGAACCCCTCTCGAGAACCCCTCTCGAGAACCCCTTTCGAGAACCCCAGTTACCAGGATCGAATGGACCCTATTGACTCCGCCTGAAAGATGTGTGTCGTGCTAATTTGTATCTTGAGTTCATTTTCCTATAGTTATAATGTGTCCGCATACCACGCGCTACCACGGCTTTCTTACCCATGTTGCGCAGCGCTATACTAAGCGTATCGGCAAAGATCTCTGTGTTTGGGTCGCCTAGTTAGAATTCTGTCCAAACAATTCTGCTTCCGCCCCTGGCTCGTAGTACGATCTCATGCCGTGGTACCTCATCGTAACGTACAAAATCGGTTAAAGCCCTCTGGAATGTGCGCACATTTTTAGTCTAGAGCACATCTACATCGGAATGCTACAAAGCTGTTAATTATCAGGAGGTGATCCATCCCGCATGTGTCTGCCCAGTGCATTTGATGTCTATTGTAGCGATATGTAAGATCCACATTAATTACAGCCAGCCATCTCGAGACCGCTCAAAAAGATCACCAACTTATTTACGCCTGGGGCGTGTATACGCATAGTTCTCATGGGTACTCATAAGCGATGCAATTGTCATTGCTCACAAGCTTACCATCGCCAATATCCGGACTTTTGAGTGGTGATTTTGTGGATACCAATTACGGTATAGGACATCCTATGAATCCCAACTGGAGATATCCGATACGCACGATCTTTGGGAAATTTGGTCCATGAACCAAAAAAAAAGTTGATCTGGGACAAACGTACCAGCTTAATGGCCAGCTGCAGCTCACAAATCTTGATTATAGAAGGTTATAATGTCACCTCACTCACCACAATAATAGTTTTCTGGTCCTTGACTAACAGGTTCCCATCAGCAATAACTTCATTCCTGTGAAATTCGTGAAGAGACTTTGAACAGTCGTGATATGAATGTCTTGAGCCTTGCTCTAGTGCTAAAGATTTTCCTTACACGACGGTTTATTTACCCAATTGCTATGAGAGAAATCACATTGTAAAAATCGCCATTGTCTGTGAGAGTGTGGTGCTATCTATTGAGGCAGCTGGGTTCATGTCAAAGATCATCATCTCCCTTATTCAATGACATTCACATAATAGTTGAACAATACATCTTGAAACTTTGTTAATATTCAAAATTCATCATAGTCATATTGAAGGAGGATACGGTTGTCTTCTAGATAGTGTATCCAGATGTTTCCCTGTAGTGCAGCTTTCCCTGCGTTCCTTACTTCCTCCTTTCGAGAACAGCGATGACGTCTCCAAGTAGTTGATATTGAACTCGATCAACACGCTTGTAAATCATTTTGTCAGCGCCTAATAAACATTCATTGCATCCTATGCATACCAACTATTCATATATAGCTACTAGGTTTGGCAGTACATGAGCAAGGTATGAAGAGGAAAATCGCTATATTATTTCTTTGAAGCACTAGTTGGACCGGTTTTGGCGTTTGTAGCAGATATTATATTGTGAATTCACAAATAAAGACGGTGATCCTATAATTATCGAATTAGGATCAGAGACAACCATCAATAATATTTAGTTCGATGTTCAAGTCTTTGAGCCACTAGCAGTGCTTATAACGTGGTGGGTACTATGTTGTGCGTCATTAAAGCCAGGGGTCCGTCGATCAATGCATGATCAGCCATATATTACCCGATACTCTATATTAAAGAGGTCTAGATCTCCATCAAAGCCCCTGAACTTCCAGTTGTGCGCTTTAGTAATATCTTAAAAACTATCCGGAGTGGATCAGACCTTATCTGTATATTTTTAGAAGCTGTAATTAATTGATAATTTCGGAAAAAAAATACATACTATTAATCAGAAAATAGCGAGTGAGGTCTTTAGATTCTCATTTTCAATTAACGTCAAAGATCAAGTTATTTTGGTGCCACTAGCAGCCACGGGCAAAAGAGATCAAAAATCTGGCTTAGTAGGTTTCTATAGTATCAAATCATAACATATCAAAAGATGGAATCAAGAATGTCAGCGATATACAATATATCCCCAGATATGTATTTGAGAGGTAATTTACACCCGAACACCACATCCGGACATCTTTAAACACCCGGACACCAGTATTCAAAGCCAAACCAAAGACGAGATATAGATAGAAAAAAGGGGTCGTATAATAAGTAGCTTTGATTTACAAGAATATAAAGATATAAAGAGATTGCCCCGGAAGTGCAATAAAGGTGACGGTAAAGGAGAGAAATAAAAGCAGACAGGGAACTCTGGTTTGCGCCACAAGCCAGACGCGATTCGTTGCCGTGACAACCGTACGCGTCTGCCAAAACTTCACGGGTCAATTTTGCATCTCCCCAAAACCCGTAAAAATCAAAACAATGGTCCAAAACCATAACAACACTACTACACTCTACACAAAACAACACTCAGCGGCCCGCTCAGAGTTTCAATAACACACCAAATCAGCCCATTTTCTTGCCATGTCGCAGGAGAACTACTCCAAGAGGCACAGGGCAGACGGGTCTGCTCCACTCTCGCAGCTCGATCTCAATTTGGTACAAAACGTGTCGCACATCCCACAGCTTTCGTCCAGCTTAAAGAGGACTTCTAGAAGGGTTTCCGCCAGACAGTCTCTCATTGGCGCTCCCAGAACGAACACAAGTACGAGCGGTTCCCAGAAGAGAGCCTCCGCGACGGGAATCAGGGAAATGGTCCAGCAGAGCACGTTGAGGAGCTCCAGAAAGAGCATGAGTGGAATGAATTCTGTTTCCCGCCCAACTCACAGAGCCTCTTCTTTTGGGCTTGGCGGGCTATCGCTTTCCCAGACGAAAGATTCAAGGCCATTGCGTGACCGCAACTTCCAGCAGAACATGCAAAAGGACATCTTTGATTTCTTGGTGAGCCACAACTTTGAGAGCGAGATGAAGCACCCGCTCACGGCGAAGACGCTCAAAAACCCAACACAGAAGGACTTCGTTCTCATATTCCAGTTTCTGTACAAGCAGGTGGACCCAGGATACAGGTTCACGAAGAGCATCGAGCACGAGGTGTACTACGTCTTGAAGAACATCAAGTACCCGTTTCTGGAGTCCATCAACAAGTCCCAGATCTCAGCTGTTGGAGGCCAGAACTGGCCCGTTTTCCTGGGTATTCTTGACTGGTTGGTCAAGCTCGTTGACAAGATTGAGCGTATCGTGAACTTTGACTCCGTCGCTGACGAGGACCACGGCGACGTTGATAACAATGAGCTGGAGCTGGAGAAGATATTCGTGAATTACATCGTGAAGTCGTACAACGCTTTCCTCAACAACGTCGACGACTACACACAGTTCTACAACGAGATGAAATCTGAGTACGACGTGTACACTGAGGACATCGTCAAGCAGACAGCTATATTCGAGAAAGAGAACGTGCAACTCAAAGATCTATACCAGAAACTCATGATCGAGTCCGAGTCGCTCAACTCTGTGGAGAAGAAGTCTGAAGCTCTTGACAATGACTTATTCAAGTTCAAGGCCTACATCGAATCCATGGAGAACAGGAAACTAAAATGGAGCTCCGTTTTGGAACAGATCAAGCAAGAGATGGAGAATTCTGAACTTGAGCTGGCACATACAGAAGAAGAGAAGAGACAGATCCAAAAACAGATCTCGGACCAGGGTTTGACACCAAAGGACATTGATAGAATGAACAACGAAAGGGATCGTGTCTCTAGAGCCATTGACGCAGTGAATCAGAGATTGAACGAGATCTCCAAGATTGTTCATTCCAAGGAGATGGAAGCACAACACGCTTATGAGGAACTTTCGAACACATTAAAGGACTACAACTTCAACATCTATACCATTGCTTCCACATCACCGGACATTGATGCCTCCAAGTTTGTTGTTAAGCTGTATAATGTCCTGAGTGAAGATCGTTTGGGGCTCCGTCCAGAAGCCATTCTTGAAGGCCAGGATCTCAAGAACGACATCAGACTTGGACTTCAAAAGCTCAAAAATGAAATCAGTGCTAGAATCCATCAAGCCCAAGACGAGGGAATCAGTCTTCAAGAGAAGCTTGACTCACTCTCTGAAACTATCAATGAGAAGTCAGAGTATGTTGAGTCCTTGGAAGCCAAACTTTCTGCCTTGAAGTTGGATTACGAAGAACTATATGAGACCATGAGTAAAGATGCTACTTCTCATCATGCGGAGATTGAAAGATATGAAAGTGAGTTGAAACAGATGCAGTCAAACACCAAACAGAACAGGCTTCTGTTGGAACAACACACGAAAACCATCGATATGGAGTACAAGAAGCTGGTGAGTCAAGTCCAGCAGGAGAGAGAGATTTTACATTCGAAAGCTCAGAAGATGATGGACACTGTCATCACTTTCAAGTTGAACATCCAGGGTTCTTTGGAAGACCTTGAGAACATGGTTGTAGATGAGTTGGAGAAGGAGAAGAATGAGCAGATTGTGGTGTAGTTTTAATGTTTTTTCTTGTTTTCATGGGATGTTTGAACGGGTACCTGAACGTTGGTCACAGAGTGTTTTATGGATAATTGTAATATAATATAATCAATAATCTTTTTACGTTATCAAGACTGAGTCATTAACTATCGTAACATTAAACCGAAACTTGAAACATATATAAGCCCCGATTCACTTCTTTGCACCTTTTTTGTAGTACATCTTTTGAATCAGTGGGTGATGCTCCTTCAACTCCTTGTTCTTGTTTGAGGAATACTCGACGTAAGCCATATCTTCTCCACCAGCCAAACTTGCCAATGAACCAGCTGTTCTTTGAACTTTCACCTTCTTTTTGTCGCCAGGGTGATGAGAACGTTTCATAACGTTGTTACCACGACCAACAGAGGAGTCGGCATCATCACCAACTTCTAGACCGGCTGCATCCTCGTTCTTCAGGAGCACTTCTTGGAGAAGCTCACGTCTCTCTCTAGCAGAGGCATAGGCTAAGTTTGGCAAGTTCTCCATGCCATGGAGATGGGTGATGACTTTGAAAGCGTAGCCCTGATCAACCAAGAAAGCCTGTCTCTTGGTAGAATAGTACATCTCTTGGGTATCCTTCGACACCAGGGAGTAGAAGAAGGCGTTGAAACCTTCATCGTTTCTTCTCTTGGCTCGAAGAATTCTTCCCAAACGCTGTGCCTCCTGACGACGAGAGCCATAGTGGGACGAGATCTGAATCAAACATGTAGCCTCTGGCAAATCAATAGAAGTGTCACCAACCTTGGACAAGAAGATGGTGTTCACCTGGTCGTTGTACTGGAAATTTTGCAGAATGTTCATACGTTCTTGCTGCGGAGTACCTCCGTAGATGAATGGTTTACCCAGCTTCAACGCATACTCCTGCAAGGCGTAGACGTTGTCGGCAAACACAATGATTTTATCACCACGCTTCTCATGGTAGTGGATCAGGAACTGGCACGCCTGGAACTTGGTCGGGTTCATGATGTAGAGCAGCATTCTCTTTCTCGCACTCTCACGCAGGTACTCCTGGTAGAACTCAGACGTCATTGGACACCACACCTCGGCACACTGCACGTTGGCAATGTGGCCCTTCTGGGCCAGGTCCATCCAATTGGCCTCGTACAGCTTCGGCCCAATCAGGAAGTTCAGATCGCTGATCTTGTCGTCCTCTCTCACCAACGTGGCCGTCAGCCCCAGCTTGGCGTGCGCCGCAATCGTGGTGACCACTCTTCTGAACATCGCAGCAGGCACAACATGAACCTCATCCAAGATGATGAAGCCCCATTCTCTCGATGTCAAAAAGTCCATCACCTTCTGCGAGTCATGTGATCTGTTCCGCGTGTTGGCCACCATCGAGTACGTTGACACAACCAGGCCCGCTTCGCTCTGGAACATCTCCTTGTTGTCGGACGTGAACACCGCAACGTTCTCGGGCTGGATCGTGCACCATTGAAGAAACTGCTGTCGCCACTGCATCACCGAAACAGACGACGTACACAGAACAATCACAGACTTCCTGATGGTGCACGCAGCCGTGATCCCCACCAGCGTCTTACCAGCTCCACAAGGAAGCACAATAATGCCGGATCTCGCACGGCCGTTTCCGAACATCTTACTCAACGACTTCTCCTGGTACGGCCGGATCTGCGTCGACGGCTTGAGGTCAATCTCCAGGTCCGGGTTGCGCTGGTCGTTGCGGAAGTCGTACTCCTCCAGCACAGGGTAGTCGATCTCCTGGCACCGCTTCTTCACAATCTCCACCGAGTCGTTTGCAATCTCGAACGCGTGCACCGCGTCGAAGTTGTCGTCCTCCTCGTCGTCTCTCTGGCCCACCACCGTGGCGAAGATATCACCAACATCACCAGCACCACCAGCACCACCAGCAACATCACCAGCACCACGCTTGGTGCCCGCAATCACCAGGTCGCCCTGGGTCGGCGCACGCGCTACCGACAGCCCACTGGCGTCGGTAACAGTCGCCACGGAATCCACACGTAGCTTGCCGATGACGGGGTCCCTTAGGAGCATCTGGAGGATGTCAGCCTGTGGGCTCTCGACGAAGTAGCGGTTGTGCTTGAGCACCAGCTTCACCTTACCGTACGACACCGTTGCACTCTTGATGAAGTTGACGATGGACGGTGCAACAGGCACCTTGGACAGTCTGTTGAGCACGGAGATGATGTCGTCCGTTTCGAGGCCCACGGAGACGGCTGCGTATAGGGAATAAGCGGTAATTCTGTACTCGTGGATGTGGCTGGGGCGTGAGATGGGCTCGGCAATGGTCACGAGGAAGTCCTGAGCCTGCTCAGCCAGGGGCGAAAAGCTCTCCAGGATGACTCGTCCGTCGCTGGGGGAGATCCAGATGGGCCTGGAGGCGTGATCGGGCTTGAGCTTGAGGTAGGAGAAGTCGTTGCGGTGGAACATTCTGGAAACAACGTCGGGCACGTAGCCAGGTGGGATGTCTGCGGTGGGGTCGAAAGCGGATGGGTCTTCCCGCTTCTTCGCCAGGGGCTTCTTGGGGCCACGGTTCGAGGCCGGTTTGCGTTGTTTTCTGGATCCGTACGTTTCGTCGTCTTCTTCCTCCACGCCCACCACCTCCTCGGCCTCTGAGAAGCTTGTGTTTGTGGAGTCTGAAAAGTCCTCCTCCTCGTTGTAGAACTCCTCTTCCAGTGTGGACATCGTGGAGATAGAGCACACCAAACAGCAAGTGTCGGTGTTTTTGTACGCTGAGGAGAAAGTGTGGCGAAGGTAGGATTGGTGCTGATAAATAGCTCTTAACGCGAACAGGCAAACACCCGGACACCACCGGCTGCTGACTCAGCAAGCGCGAAAATTACCCCAATGGGAAAGCGTCAATCATTAATAAATTACATCTATAGACATTTCAGATTATTCTTTTGTGGTGGGCTCAGTCCTGGAACTTGTAAGAGCCGGAAGCCATGGTGATGGAGCCACCCTTGTACGAGCCTCTCTTCATCTTGTTCTTGTTCTTGGTGAAGTCTTTACCTCTGACCTGGGAGAGTCTTTCATTGGCTTTCTCACCCCATGTACCGGCTGCTCCCTTGTATGTGTTGTCTGTGAGTGGTTCAGCTTCGAATGAGATCTTGGATCTATCAATTCTGGAAAAGTGCTTGCGCTGACCTGGCAAAACGACATCTTCACCAGCTGGGATGGAACCCTCACGAGATTCGTCGAGGGAGGCCGTCTTGGAAGACTGGACATCATCAGAAGATGCCTCGGTTTTCTGTTTCTTAGAGCTCTTGGACTTCTTATCGTCTTCATCAGAGCTGGATTCAGAGTCACTGGAGGAGTCAGAGTCAGAGTCAGAAGAAGAAGAGGATTCAGAGTCGGAACGAGCTCTCTTCTTGGATGCAGTTTCCTTCTCCTCCTCTTCCGAGTCGGAAGAGTCTGAGTCCGATGAGGATGATGATGAGGACGAGGATGAATCGGAGTCAGAGGAAGAAGAGCTGGAGCTGTCAGAATCAGAGTCAGAGTCAGAAGAATCAGAGTCAGATTCGGAAGAAGAAGAAGAAGAAGAAGAAGAAGAAGAGCTAGAGCTGTCAGAATCAGACTCTGATGAAGATGAGGACTTGGAGTCGGAAGAAGCAGCCTCCTTTGGCTTTTCTTCCTCGTCATCAGAGGAGTCACTGTCGCTCTCAGAGTCGGAGCTGTCAGAGCTATCAGAGCTTTCATCGTCAGAGTCCTCATCAGAAGAGGAAGAGGAAGATTCAGAGTCAGAGTCAGAGTCAGAGCTCTCGGAGGCATCACTAGACTCCTCCTCAACCTTGACCAGGTCTTCAAGCTTGCCCTTGGCCTCAGAAATCTTCAAATCTTTCTTATCGGCGGCTTTTTTCAGCTTTCCAACAACGTCGGAAAGACCCTGGCGGTCCAAATAGTCTGCAACGAGACCCAAAATTACGTCCTGAGAAGCCATGGAGATGAATATATTCTATGACAGATGCAAACTTGCCGAAACAATGGGAGAGCTTCTTGGATTTGAACTGTTCGAAGGTTATGGAAAAATTCGAGGAGTCGATGAGCTTCTTTTGACACCAAAAATTTTCGTTTTTTTATTGGGAAAAGCGCGAAATTTAATTTTTTTTTAAAGACGTGGTAGGGGCCACAAGATGATAAGGGAGGATGCTCATTATACGTTCATTTCGGGTATCTGACGAAAAAAATCACTTACATTTTGCCCTTTATCACAGGCAAATATGATCTTTCCAGTTCCTCAAACTTCAACTGGAAAGTCTCTCTGTACTTTTTCCTGTCATAGACGACCCTCTCTTCAGAGTCCTTCTTGATACGCTTGTTCAGACTTGCGATAATCACCTCAATGGTTTCATCTGGCAATTCACCGTTGAGAAGGTGCTCACCGTCAGAAACAGTTATCGTCTCGCTCTCTGGGTTCAGTCTCACGGCTTCCATAGCTTGATGGACTGCCTCTTTTGCTGTCCAGGTAGCTTTACCTCCCTCAACGTACACCATTGGCGTTGGCGATGATTTGATGTAGTCAAGTCCGCGGAGGAAGATACGGGTTCCGGAGTAATAGCAGATCATCTGTGCCTCTTTGCTAGTCTTGGCAGAGACGGTACCGTCTCTGTGGACGATTTTTTCCGATTGTATGAACTCATCGAGGATCTCCTCATGGAAGTTCTTGTAGAAGCTCTTGTGTCTCATATACTTCTCGTACTCCTCTTCGTCTCTGAACTCGGTCTTGATCACAGAGGAGACAGCCGGGAGCAGTTTCTTCATGAATATCTGCTTGTGGGCAGGCGAAGTGTGGGTAACCGGCTCAAAAAGTATGATGAACTTGAAGAGACGGGGAGCAAGTAGCGTGGAGTAGATGCATTGGAACCCTCCCATAGAGTGGCCAATGGCGATGCTGTCGCCTGTGAGACGCAGAGACTTCGCAACCTGGATCAGGTCATGTGACCCTTCACGCCAGTCGTACTCCCAGCCAAGGACGCCCTGGTTCTCAACGGCAGAGTCTCCGTGGTTGACGTTGTCGAGGGCAACACAATGGACAACTTGCCAGGGCAGTTCTGGATGGCTCTCCGAGTACTCAAAGATCCTCTTAATGTGGTAGTGCCAGATGGTCTTGGTCATCCCTGTTCCTGGAATAAAGAAGAGGTTCACCTGTCGGCGGAACTCTGATATCCGGTCTCTCTGGAGCCTGTAATGATCAAATACCACAGCCAGAGGCGCACCCATTGGGATGGTGGCATGGAGCATAATCCGGGGAAACTCCGCCTCAACGACTTTCGTGTAGCGGTCGTACATTCGGTATTCTGAGCTTTGATACTAATAAAAGCTCATGGTAAAAGAAGGGAACCTGGGAAAAATGGGGTTCTGTGCCTACTTCTATCTTGGTGTAAAAGTGTGGAGAAGTGGAGATCCTCGGCAATGCAATGACTCGGCAAAGTCCCGCGCTTTGGTATGGAATTCCGTTAACCCCACACTGAGGCAAATATTCTTCTCCGGGGAAAATCAACCGGTTAATCAGTGAATGCTGAGGATGTGCTAGTCTTTAATATGGTCTTTGATATGGTCTTCAGTATGGTTCAAATGGACTTGCCTTTGATGTGTCTTTAATGTGGTCTTTAATATGGAAGATCTGCTGTGCCGCAGTTTTGGAGACAATCCGGGCTTTCTCAGCTCTGCGTCTCCAAAAACGCCTGCAATCGTGTCTCTACATACGTGTTGGTTACTTGAAGTAAAGATTAAAGGGAAACATCAAATGCACGGTAAAAGATACAGCTCAATCGTTTGGGTATAATACAATCATTGTGTGCGGTACCGACAGAGGGACCGACACAACAGCATAGCAAAAAGCACATAATACAAAACCAGAAACCCTCAATAATCGTCAATCATCTTCATGTTCACTAGCAGTCCTTACATCCTCATCCTCATCAACTGCAGGGACAACTTTGCCTCTCCTCGTCGGTGACACGGGTGATTCATGGTCTGAACCGTCATATTCGGTATCGCTCTCAGTTTCAACGGCATTCTCATTCTTATCACCAAACGTTAGTCGTTGTCTAGGAAGATTGTGTCTTGGGAGCTCTGTCTTGTGTTTGAATGCTTGAGGCGATGATAACGACATAAGTGTCTCGATTGCTTCAGCTTCTGGGGAACGAGCAGAGTGTGGTGATGTTGTGGATGTAGGCGTTCGGGTGATGTGTAATGATAATGGTGGTGGACGGAGTGGGGTGCGACCGGGGCTCTTCAGAATGTTCTTTCTTGGAGATTTACTCTTGGAGATGGCATTGATGAACGCTGCATGGGCAGACCCTGCAGAATCGGTTTGTCCGAGTGAACGACGATGTAAACGAATAGGTGACTTGTTATGTTGTGGCTTCAAAACTTTAGAAGGTGAACCATTTTTACTGAATGGTGATGCTGCAAGACCATCCAGTCGTTGCGGAGATGGGGAGCCGAATTTCTGTTCTATAACTTCACGTTCTTTCTCTTCAACACTCTTTTCCAATTCGTCGAGACTCTGATTAGTCCAGCCATTTGAATACTTGACAAATGCATAATTCAGTCTAGTTTTCAGCTTGGATGTTATTTCTCTAATCGGAGGTTTATCTGCGTCGTCTTCTCTCATCTGTGAGGGAGACTTCAAGGGAGAAAAATCACCACCTCCGGGTGTCTCGGCTCCAAACGGAGTCTGCGGTACGTTACCCAGCTTGGTTTTCCTCTGATCGTTCATATGTGAAGAAGGCGTCATTGGAGGAAGAATCATATTGGTGTGTGTATAACCATCCGGAGAACGGTAGACCCCATGGTTGAGCCGTGTCCCTTCAGAGTTTTGCGGCGGTGTGATTGGATCCTCCTTTCTTGATGAGGAGCTGGCGGACCGGTGGAGCGGTCCAGGCGTGGACGGTGTGATTGTTGGAGTTGGGAACTCCTGTTTATGGACCTGTGGACCTGTGTTACTGTCCACCATCGTGAATGAGTTGATTTAAAAATGTCACAGAGCGTGGCTGGCTATGTGAGACAGCTATAACTCTGCGGGAAGAGGAGAAACGATAGCTCTGTGGTGGTAAAACAGGAGAAAAGCAGAAAGAGCCTCTATATGTGTACTCCTCTGAAAGTGTGCTAGTGCGAAGATAAAGAGGTCTTCCCGTGTGTACGTTGGTGTTCTAGCAAAACGCAGAAGTGAGTCAAGTGGCAAGCAGGGGGGCCAAACAACAGCACAGGAATGTGTGGGGCCAGGTTTTGCGTGGGCGGCTTCTGAGCTTTGGGCGGCAAGCGGGTTCTGTTTGAGTAGGAATGGGTTCCTTTTATAGGTTGGGGAAGGAGAAAGGGCGGAAAGTAAACAAACAAAGGCTCTCGTAGCGGCTAATGGCTGTTTTGCCTGTGTGTTTTCATTTTTTGTTGTTATAGAAACAGTAGAGGGCAAAAATTTTCGCGACTCGCGTTGTACGCGCAACGACGTGCGCGCCTGTTTGTGGAGCACTAGGCACCAGGAACGCTATCTTTGGCGGTGGATTTTGCTGATTAAGCTGGTGATGTTTATGCCATAATGGAAAAACACACTTCAAGCTTGAAGCTGCGGAAAACACGTGCGAAAAACGCGTTTTCCCCGCAGTGAAAGGACCGCGTACGGCCCCGATGACCGTATAACGTCTGCATCCTGTACGGTCGTACATCACGATGATCAATCCCTAGCGTAACTTTTGTACGTTACCTGTACCTATAATTTATGGTATGGTTAACGGCTCATTGGTAGCTATATAATAGGGGATGATAGCAGCCATAACTCATTGATAGCTACGCGGCTCACTCGTCGCTATACACTTGGGGTCAACCTCTGCCCACGATCTTCTTGTACGTTCCAGGAAGCTGTGGATGGTGGGTGATCCAGGAGAGGCCCAAGCACTCTTCGATTGTGGGCCTCTTGTTGACATCGACCAACAATGCCCGGCCAACGAGCTCCTTAGCATCACCGCTAACCTTATCCCACTGCGGTTCACTGAAGTTCAAGACGCCCCTCTTTGCAGATCTAATGATGCTTATCTCCTGGCCGTCCTCGTAGAACGGAGAAACACCACTGAGCAGTATGTGCAGGATCACCCCCAACGACCAAACATCACACTTGTAATCATAGCCGCAGTGCGATCCTTTCTTCGATAGGATCTTCGTGTGTTCGAACCCAACTTCAGGTGCACAGTACTCTGGTGTGCCGACAGTAGCGAACAGACGTTTCTTGGTAGCTGTGATTGTTTTAGCAATGCCGAAATCGGCAAGCACAACTCTGCTGAGTGGGAAGGGTGTCTCCAACAAGATGTTATCAAGCTGAAACAAGTTAGTAAAGCATGTCCTCTGTCGGAAAAGTCCATGATACGTGCCTTCAAGTCACGGTGAACAACGTCGTTCTTGTGAAGAAACCTGAGTGCCATCATTATTTGATACCCAATCACCAATGCCTCTGATTCTGGAACAGGCTGAAGGGCACTACCATCAGAGAGATAGGAGAAAAGATCCCCTCCGCAGATCCTGTAGTGTTATATGTTAGCTTTTTGTCTCATGGCTCTGGACTCGATCCGTCATTCCTGGGTCACTATCAAATGAGGGTTCTTCATACGTACAAATCCTCGAAGATGTAGAGATGGTGACCGATGGCGCACGAGTAATGGATCTTGATGATGTTTGGCTGTTCATCTGTAAGTATTCTCCTCTTCTGGAGGGTGACATCGGATAAACTCACATGGATCAACTTGGAGAGAGCAGACTTGGCCTCGAAAGGGATGCTTCCTGTGTTCTTAACAACTTTGGCAGCGAACAACTGGGTTGGGAACTTATCGTGGCGACACGCAAAAACCTGTAAGCGTCAGTAACAAAACAGTATCAATGGATTTTGTGAGTAGATTCAAGGTATGCTGTCTTACGTGGCCAAATGTGCCATTGCCTAACACTCTATCCATGAGATGCCACTGATTGACCTTTCTCTCAATGAACCCCTCCTCCATCAACAATCTGCAGCGATCCATCTCTGCACTAGCAAAAACCGTGTGGAACTCCATATCCAGGCAGTGAGGAATACTAACGAGGTCACCGTTATTCAAAAAGACAACCTGTCCACGAACCATCCTCTTATCGTTGAGGTACGTTCCATTGAGTGACACGTCCTTGAGATACACCAAAGGCACCGATTGTTCGTCAAATAAGACAACCCAAAGCATACAATGTACAGAAGATACAGTAAGGTTACTCAATGTTATTGAACACTTCGATGCTCGGCCGATGGTGTGGCGGCTTTTGCTGTGAAGCGGAATGACCTCTCCTCCCTGCTTAGCGTGGCTATCATTGATGTGAAGGATTTCCAACTCACCACAGAAGCCACCCAGACTGGATGGATCTGAACTCAGGTCAATTGTTTGTAACGAGTATGGTTTCGGCATACCAGCAGGTTTCTTAAAGAATATTGAGCTTCAAAACTGTTACGAACCACTCTGATAAGAGCTTGGTAGGCCGCTGAGAGCGCGTCGCGGCGGGGTCAACTAAAAAGACCTTAAACTATGGTACATGGTTTGCTGACCGACTAATAATAGAGGATACAAAGATATGACCTCAAGTTTGTGATTGATTACTTAATTCGGGTCTTTTTATGCTCTTTAAAATTGATCGATTTCGTCATTCAGCCAAATGACTGGAGACAAAAAAAAACAAAAAATAAATTGGGCCGGGCAGGGAATTGAACCCTGGACCACTCACATGTCTGTGCTTGTAAACCGGGTGTACCCGATCTTCGCCCAAAGCGAGTATCATACCACTAGACCACACGGCCAATTTGTTGAAATGTTTTATCTCTGCAATAATAGACCAAGACCCACACCAACTTAAGGAGACTTACGTAAGCGCTTTGTCATATGTTTACCTTCTTCCCAATCGGGAAAATGAAAACACAACGCATCCTAACATCTTGTAACAGCAGAAAAGGTGCCTAAGAGAAGCACGCAAGACCACAACAACGCCACCAGAGACTATTCCAACAAGGGAGCAGAAAGCCAATAACATGTTCGATCCTAAAGACGGCCTGCACGGAGCAGACGGCCACGGGATGGGAACTCCACGTCTGCTTAGCGGCTTCCGCAGTCCATCTCCACGGCTACGCACTTTCAATCTCCTGTCCTCTCCTACAAAAATAACCATCAACAACACCAACAGATACCCGGAGTCGTCACCGGAAGTGCACGACGCGGCCTCTGAGAAGGAATTGGCTGAGCTTTCGACCCAGCTTTCCGGGTTGTTGAAACAGTTGTCAGAGATATACACAGAGATAGGCTACTCCAAACAGGACATTGAGAAGAACGAGAAGAGCTTGTTCAGCTTGGTGTCCCACACATTCGATAAGTTCTTGAGCGATTCCCAGTCGTATAAGCACAAGTTGACTGTGGAAAACGCCCGCACCATCAAGATTCTTCGTGAGGTGTTGAAAGCCATCAACGATCCTTCTGGAACAAGAACGATACCAGATCTGTACCAGAGAAATCTCATTCTCAAGGACACCCAGGAGGGAACTACATTGCTCACGCTCAAGAAATGCCTAGAATCCAGCATGGAGAATGTGTTGAAGGATTACAGAGACAGGCTTTTGAAGTACTTACAGCATTCCCGGACACTCAATCTGTTGAGCCTCAGAGTTGATGGTTTCACAATACCCAAGGACGTCTCGTTCCCTTCACTCGATCACACAGTAAAAATCATGAAGACTTTTGAGCAGCATGCTACTACGAGAGACATCTATGAGATCTTGGTGAGTGAGAATAAACTGCTATTGGAGAACGAATCCTTGAACAATCTATCTGATGAACGCTTCAGCCAGATGATGCAACTCACCAATCAGCTAAAATCTGAGGCTTCTAAAAGACTTTCGACACTCAGGGAGACATGCCAGAACATTGCCACATTATGGGAGGAGCTTGATATTGATCACAAAAACGACTACTTCATGATTTCTGAGCGAGTGATGAGCTATGCGAACTCCAATTCTCAAAGCGACGATATGGATATCTCCACTGGGCTCATTTCTGAGCTTACCAAGCAGCTTGATGACCTCAGAGACATTCGTGTGGACAGGAAAAAGCTACTCGATGACTATACTCAAAAGTGTGAATCGCTTTGGGAGAAGCTTAAAGAAGACCCTCAGACAGTCAAGGATTTCAAGTCCTTACACAGATCATTATCCATGTCTTCCATCGAAGCGTTTGAAAACGAATATCAAAGGCTCCAATTGAAAAAGAAAGAGTTCATGCAAGATTTCGTACTTGATGCTAGAGCCCGCATTGCCGAGTTATGGGATCAGCTCTGTTTCTCGGATGAGGAGAAAGAAAAGTTCACGGAATTCCACACCGATGTCTATACAGATGATGTTTTGGAAAAACACGAAAAAGAGATTGAAAGACTCACACAGATATATGACTCCTACAGACCTGTTCTCGATCTTGTTCAAGAGTTTACCACCCTTCTTGAAGATCGTGTGAAACTTGAAGAGAGCACAAAAGATTCCTCAAGACTCCTTCAAAGAAACTCACACAAGATCTTGATGGAAGAGGAGAAGACTAGAAAGAGACTATCCAGGCAGCTCCCCCGGGTTGTCAATGAATTGAAAACGAAGGTACAGGAATTTGCTGATTCTAATGTCCCACTGTCGTTCTTGGGCGATGAATTCATGTTGCAGTTGGATGAAGAACAGAAAAAGTTAGAGTCCAAGGGAAGAGTTATGAGCGGATCAAGGTCGAGGGCAGCATCAGCAGCTGCTTCTAGAGCAACTTCAAGAGTGACATCCAGGGTACCCTCAGCAGCACCATCCAGGGTTGCGTCCAGAGCTCCTTCTCGAATGCCATCACGTCAGACATCTAGAGCTACCTCGCCCATCAAGGCCAACTCGGTTGCTTCATCCCGTCAACCAATGTCACAAGGGATTCAAAAACCTCTTTCAAGAAGACCCTTGACCAACAAGCCAGCACTTGCCTCATCCAAGTCTTGTTTCCTTCCACCATTGACCAGTCCAATTCGTGAATCCAATCTGAGCATCACATCCGATATAATGAAGGAGAAGAGACAGGTTCGTACTCCGGCTGTGCTATCTCGCTCCCACAGTGCATTCCAGCCTCAACTGTCTCAAGTTGCAGAGACAAATGGAAGTCCTAGACGTGGTCGTGTGTCTCCATTGAAGACTGACACCAGATCCAATCTCCCACTACCGAAGAAGAGATCAGCCAAGATCATGACTTCCCCTTTGAAATCCTTGTCCCGTGAGAATGATTATCAAAGCAGAGAGAACATAGCCCCGGATGAGATGAGTTCTGATCAGGATGATGAAAATGATACTTACTCAAACTGGCGAAAGGAACAGTTGAAGAAGTTGAACGCTGCTCGTCAGGCTGCTAATAGTCTGAACTGGGAAACAGATACTTTCTAGGCGATGAATACCCCCACTTTAATGATTTTTTGAGATGAATATTTTCATATTTTGTTTTTTGCTTCCTAATTGTTTTACTACGTTGTTTTTGTACCTTATCTTGAATGGACAGTGATTTTATTATACTCAGAGCTATCACATTGAGTAACCACCTAGCCATGAAATCCAATTCGTTTTACTTCGTTTCTTTTCGTCATTATAGCCAGTATTAGCTTAATACTCTTTTGCCTCCATACCTTCTGGTGGGGTCGTCTCATAATCCTTCTTAGAAACCTCTTCCCAATTCGTGCTTAGAGCAGTACCATTACTCTGGATGAACGACTTCATCATAGCTCTTCTGGTGTCATCGTCAGCATCCTTATACAACTGCTGGAAGAAAGCATCGGTTCCAGTAGGCTCTGGGTCATCATCATCAACATTCAGCTTACTCCAGTCGGTACCCTTCTTGGATGAGTTTGGATACTTGAGGACAGCTTCTTCGACGGCTGGATCAGCAGCAGCTTCTTCAGCAGGTGCAGCATCAGAGCTTCTTTCAAGGGTCTTCCACTTGACAGCCGAGGTTTTGGTGAGGTAGAGCTCCAGTTTGGTGGAGAACACTCTGTAAGAGGACTCTTTTGGATGGATGTTTCCGAAAAGTGGACCAATCTCATATAAGAACTCAGATGAAGAAGAAGTTGGGAACTCGATGTCAATGTGGTCTGAGCGGAAATTGACCTTTAATCTGTCATCTTTAGGAAGGTTCTTGGTGAACATGGAGACTGTGACTGCGTCTGTGGACTGGAACCAGTCGATTCGGATATTCTTTGGTGTTGGATACAGGTTATCGTGGTTAGCCATCTTCTTCTCCAGCTCCCTCTTTTCTCTCTCAACATCTGCAGAGGTGATCTTGTCCCCAGTGTTAATCTCAGCAAGATTTTCAGTGATTTCTTGTATTTTTGGAGCATTTTTATCAGAAATAAGCGTATTACTCATCTCAACAGACGAAGTGTCAAAGACAGGAATATCTGACACACTGTTGAACTTAGCATCGAAATCAACCTCAATATTCTTCTTAGAAGCCTTATTCTTGAGCTGGTGCATCCATATTTCGGATTGGTTAGCCTCGTGGCCACGTTCACGGGCGGTGTTCAAGTATTTCACAGCTTGTTGGATGTCGCCTTTGTTATTGAAGACGGTGAAGAGCCTGTAGATCACCTCATCAAGAAGCTCCTTTTTTCCTCTTTTCAGGGCAATTTCTCGGGCCTTTTGAAGACATCCCAACGCATTGCCATAGTTTTGGGATCTCTGCTCAGCTATGGACTTCCCCAGATATGCCTTGAAAGAGGAACTGTCCTGTTGTAGCACAGAATTGTACAACGCAATGGCCTCCTGGAGCTTGCCTTCCTCACAGAGTTTCTGCGCTTTGGCAATGTCGGAGGCAATGGTCATCGTGATATGTTTGTATGATATTAATTGTTCAACAAATTCTCTTATATTTATTTAGGATTCTAAAGGATGTTAAAGGCCAAATCAGTTCTCCAGATCCTTCCACAAACCCGCGAAAACGTCTGCCATTTATGTACGGGCAAATATGGCGGACTTCCCGCGAACTCGTTCGATGGCCCCAGCTCATAGAAAAAATTTCATAGAGCGATGAGATGCATACTATTATAGTTCCTATCTCTCAACTTTCTTGTTGCTAATTGCGGTTTAAAAACATACACACAATGTCTGAGCCAAAGGTCCAAGCCCTGGTGCTGGATGCCACTCCGCTGATCACGCAGCACGTTTCCACGCTCCAGACGTTTGCCGCTGAGTTCTTCACAACTCCAACAGTTTACAATGAGATCAAAGATGAGAATTCCAGAAGAAACCTTTTGCTCTGGGATGGCAAACTCCAAGTTAGACATCCAAAGCCGGAGTTCATCAAGAAAGTTTCTGACTTTGCCAAGCTTACTGGTGATTTTGCCGTACTGAGTACAAATGATATCCATATCATTGCCTTGACTTATGAGCTTGAAGTTGAGCTGAACAACGGCGACTGGAGACTCAGAAAATACCCTGGCGAGAAGAAGGAGTACACCAAGAAGGCCATCAAAGATATAGCTGAACAGAAGACCGATAAGGCCGAAGAGACCACAGAAGAGACACAGGAAGAGACCGCCGAGGCTCCTACAAAGAAGAAGAACAGACGCAGAGGTGGTAAGAAAGTCAGAGAAAAGAAGCTGGCGGCGGCTCTGAAAGAGCAGGAAGATGATGAATTTAGCACAAGGCAACCAGCAGAAGAAGAAGCTACTGTTTCACAAGAAGACATCGATGCCGCCACACAGAAGCTTGAGCAGCTGAGCGTTGAAGAGCCTCACGAAACAGATAACTCCAC
This sequence comes from Petasospora mississippiensis, assembly GCA_030581715.1. Lineage (NCBI taxonomy): Eukaryota > Fungi > Ascomycota > Saccharomycetes > Phaffomycetales > Wickerhamomycetaceae > Petasospora > Petasospora mississippiensis. The sequence continues at coordinate 12,746 of JAKTVV010000026.1, read as the reverse complement.
ACACGGTGAAGCAGAATTGGACCAGGAGTACAACGAGGAAGAGGACGACGGCGAGTGGATCACCACAGACAACCTGGTTGAGGTGATGGTCAGAGACAGCGGTGAGAAGATTGAGCAGGAGCGGGGGTCCAGCAAGATCAAGACAGCTCTGGTTACGGGTGATTTTGCTGTGCAGAACGTGTCTATGCAGATTGGCCTGAACTTGATGAACACCATGTCTGGTTTGCAGATCAAGAGAGTGAGGAACTACATGTTGCGGTGCCATGCCTGTTTCACGATGCTCCCAATTCCAAAAGACGGGAGACCAAAGCACTTTTGTCCAAGATGCGGTGGTAATACGCTGATGAGATGTGCCGTTTCTGTGGATTCCAAGACCGGTGAGGTGACCCCACACTTGAAATCCAACTTTGAGTGGCACAAGAGAGGCGACCGTTTCTCCTTGGCTTCGCCGCTGTCTAAGAACACACAGAAAAGACTGGGTAAGAAGGGTTACGTGCACAACAAGTCCAACAAGCAGAAGGAGTACGAGGAGCCAATCCTGAGAGAGGACCAGAAGGAGTACCAGAAGGCTTTGAAGGACGACGATTGGCTCAGAAGAAAGAATGAGAAGATCCTGGACGACTACATCGGTGGTGGCTCAGCAGACAACTTCATCTCTCCGTTTGTGGCGCAGACGTACAGAAACCAGGGAGTGAAAGTGGGAAAGGGAAGATACGTCAACACAGGAAGAAGAAGAAAGTGAACGATAGCATAATAGCACGACCTTATGATGTCATTGTACGAAAATAGCACAGTAGCACGACCTGATTTGAGTGACAATGGACAGAAATCATCAAATGCTTTCCAAAACTAAATATGAATCGAGCCTTCCAATCTGTCCAGGCAGGGTTTGAACCTAGTGGAACGAAAAGTGCTCCATAAAACTGCGCAACCAGGGTTCGAACCTGGAATGAAACGGGGGCCAAGTACCGCTGCCATTTCCGCACGTGCCAATAGCGAGAAATTTTGCTAGAAACGCCTGGTAGCGGCTCTTCTCGCGAGCAGCAGCAGAGAAACCAAAGTGACAAGACGGCAACGGAGGTATAAATATCCGCAAAGCCCTCAATCGCCAATTCGAATCATCACATAATCAGCCGCACACTATTCTTCTTCACTCCCCCGCTATTTACCTTCACCCGACGCTAACCGGCTGCCCCACCAACTGCTCCCCTGATATTCCCTCGCCTTTCCCTATACATCACAATGGGCGAACAAAAGAAGGACAAGGACACCACGCTCAAGTTCCCGGACACGAGCCTCTCGCCATCGGCAATGGCCCTTTCCAGTCTCCAGTGCCCATCCCCACCGCCAATTCTCAACACCAGTGCCAGCACGGGCAACAACCAGTCCACCGTCACCATCAACAACATCATCCAGGGCGAGCTACAGGGCGAAACGTTCCAAAACATCGCCCAGCCTACGCCGTCACGTGCCGCCCCACAGAACGTTCTACAACCTTCTGCATCACAGGCTTCGCTCAAGGGAACTGTTCCAGCAGGAGGAGCCCTTTTACGCGGGCGAGCCGCCGCTACCGCCGTTGTTGCTGCCGTTGCCGCCGCTACCGCCAGGGACAGGCTACGTTCTGCCAGCCCTACAAATGCCTCCATCCACACACCTTCACAGAATCTGAGCAACTCCTCGCTGTCCTCCGCCAACGACCACATGCTCAAGCCGAACGACATGCATGCGCATTTCTATGTTGAAGACACGATCCGCCACGGCGGCGTAAGATCAAGAAGCAACAGTACGTCCACGACAAACGAGCCACGAAACATCAGAGAGGTGATGGAGGAGGGTATTCCAGAGATTTCTAGCAGGGCCACGCTGCCTGTGAAGAAGGAGGCGTCGCAGAACTCGGATCCCCGCTTGCCTCAGGACGACGGCAAGATCCACGTTTTGTTCGGTGCCTGCGGCTCCATCGCATCCGCCAAGATCAAGAACATCGTCAAGAAGCTTGAGGAGATCTACGGCAACGACAAGCTCTCCATTCAGATCATTTTAACCTCTGCCGCTGAGCACTTCGTTTCCAGAACCGATTTCGCGTCAAACGTTATGATCTGGAGAGATAAGGACGAGTGGACGACGTGGAAAGGACGTACTGACCCCGTTCTACACATCGAGCTCCGTCGTTGGGCCGATATTCTCATTGTGGCACCACTAACCGCCAACACGTTATCCAAGATTGCCTTGGGTATCTGTGACAACCTTTTGACCAATGTTATAAGGGCTTGGAACACCCAGTATCCTATCTTACTTGCGCCTTCCATGGTCAGTTATGCCTATAACTCTGTTCAGACCAAGAGACATCTGAAGACGATCAAGGAGGAGATGCCATGGATCGAAGTGTTGAGACCTGCTGAAAAGATCATTGGAAGCTATGGTGATATTGGCATGGGTGGTATGATGGACTACAATGAGATTGTGGACAAGATTGTCCACAAGCTTGGTGGCTATCCAGATGACGAAGACGAAGATGAGGATGAGGATGAGGATGGGAATGGGGACGTAAACGATGATATCAAGGACAAAAACGCTCATGACGACGATGACGACGATGATGATGACGACGACGATGATGACGACGATGACGATGAGGAGAATGAGGACGAGGCTATTGAGGAAGATGAAGACGAACAAATCTCATCACCAACGTCACCCACACCGAAGAGCACACCAGGCAAGCTCACCAAGGGTATAAGAAAGTTGACAGTTGCCGAGGAGGACGAGATGGAGTCCAAGGGCAAGCCTCCTATGTCTCTCTGAAATGTCTGGTCTAATGTCGCTACGAGTCGTGAGTTTCTTCAGTTCGAGGTTGTTGATTGTGTTTTTGTATGCTTGTTTAGGAATACTTTTTTACTTTTAGGTTAGAGCTATATTGCATGTCTTCATCGTGGAATCGTTTGTAGTGTACGCTCGGGGTATGGATATTCGGACTACTGTTAGCCTGTGGCACTATGGACTAATCTCAAAATTGTATGGGGATAATAAACACCGTAGAGAACACAGAGAACTGACGTCACCAGCTTGTAATTGCAGTGGATGATTGGTAATTCCAGCCAGTGAGCGTCCAGGAATCGTCAGCATTGTCATTTTCCCTGCGCAATTTGTCAGACGTCCAGCGAAGCGGGAGTTTTTTACTAAGAGAGGGAACTCCACGAGATTGGACACAAAGAAAATACATATATATATATGTGATACATTCGTCTGCCATTTAGCGAATATATTTTATCCACAAATATATAACGAGCCTACCTCTTCAGAGTGAAACTGAGTTATTACTTGTCCGAATCCGGAAAGCCCCATAGCTAATACGGTTACCCGCCCTTCTGCCCTTTCAGTTTTTCCGCGCCACAGCGTTTAACGTCAAAAAGTCACCAACTTTTCTCTGAAATCCACCTTTCACCACATTCGTGTTCTGCCAACGATCGGATATCCCATAAAAAACACCGTTTGCTGCAGCTCCTGACGTTGCTTGACACATATTCACTCACCAAACGGACTTCTACGGTGCTTACGGTATCTTTCTGTGCTGCTTGCTCCCTCTAAGAACCAGTAGGCCGCTTACTAAAGGATCTTTGACACATCTACTCACACACTAGAAGAACACTTGACACATTTCTCATATCACAAACATGACCAACGTGCTGCTTCTGCTTGACCACAACTTCGTTGCGTCTCCTGAGGCCGAAACTATCATCAAACAGAAGAAGCAGGAACTCTCTACAACACACTTAGGCTCCACCGTTGACCAATATCTTCTCTCCAACATCGTCCTCGAGAAAGTCTCGCTTACACCTAACCATTATGACTATGTCTACTACCTGGACAACTCCGGATTCAACTCGACGATACCAAACCATCCAACAATCAAGGCCAGTGTTCGTTCAAGCGCCACGCCTATCCCATTAAACAACGGCATCAAGCCGACATCCAAAGTTGGCTCCAAACTCTCGAAGCTGAAATTCAAAAGACTCGCAAAGGCACCATCTCCTACACCTTCGTTGCCAGAGCTGATAAAGACGCCAACACCGCTGGAGACTGAGAAGAAGCTGAGGTACTTCAGCGATGATGACGACGATGATGAACTCATTGACGAGGATGAACTCATTGAGACATCCCTGAACAACTCATCTATCATCTGTCTCCGTGAACCTAATACCAGTGGGAAAAAGAGAAGGAAAGCCTGTAAAGACTGCACTTGTGGTCTTGCAGAACGTGAAGCATTTGGATTTGGTGAAACTGCGGAAGAACCAATCGAGGAGAAACCAAAAGTTCAATTTTCTGCTAAGGAGTTGACAGAGATTGACTTCACCATTGAAGGCAAGACTGGTGGATGTGGTTCTTGCTCTCTCGGTGACGCTTTTAGATGTTCCGGTTGTCCATTCTTGGGTCTTCCTGCTTTCCAGCCAGGTCAAGCCATCTCTTTAGATATGGTTGATGATGATCTTTGAGGACTGAGATAGCATTGAATAGGGTTTGGTTTTTGTTCTTTGTGTTATGTTATTATTTATTTGGGTGTGGTGACATCGTGGTTGTAAGGATGAGACGGTTTACTCATCTCTAAGGTATATGTTAACAAAAGTTTGGATTTTTCACCGTTCAGTAGGACTAGCCATAGGAATGAGACTTTCAGTAATACGACATTATTATTTCAAGATATTATTGCAGAAGGTACATACTTAATTAGAAGTCATATTTTAGCAGTTAAAGAGGTTTAAATTATAAATTCTATTTGTACTATCTGAAATCTCAATATTTGCAGGTATTTTCAAGCCATACTTCCATTCAGATATAATGTCACCATGCAGCTATTGAATAAGGATCAGTTTGACCTCCAGTAGCTACTCCATCTATTCCAGCTACTGAATTACCTTAAATTCCTAGTTGGAGTAGTTCTAATCATAGGAATGAGACTATTAGTCATGAACTTAGCCCCAATCAGTAATGGATTCGTTATTACGTGTCAGATATCCTCTCTACATCCAACTACGGGCACCAACTTCCAGCAATAAAGAATAGATTAGTACAAAACCGGTACAAAAAAATGCCAATAATCACAAAAAGGGAAAACAATGTTCGAAAGCAGATGCACTTGTTATATGATGATCATCACCAACGTAGAATCCTATCGAAGCCATTCGCCAGCGGCGCACGAAGTGAAACGTCAATAAAATAAGAGAAGAAGGGTCACACCTTAGAAACTACCGTTTGCTGAGCCTGGAGCTGTTTGGCATTGCGCTCATGGTAGTCCCTCTGGACCTCTCTGTAATGGGCACAATCATGTGACTCCAGCAGCCTGTGACGGGTACAGAATTTGCCCTGGCAGAAGTTGCAGTCGCCGATGATGGAGTGAGGCGACGTGCAGTTCTTGTGGTGGCACAACTTCTTGGACTTCTTCTTCTTCTTGAGCTCTGGCTGTGTGTGCGGTGGGCTAGCAGGGGTTTCCATTGTGTGTTTGAGTTTCTGGTGGACTTCGTGTGTGCTTGTCTTTACTTGGCAGTATTTGTTTGCTTGTTTGGCCTTTGTTTGCCTGTGAATACCGGTATTTGGTGATATTGGTGATATCTGTGGAGTTTCCAGAAGTTGTGAAGTTCTGGTGAAGGGTGGCAAATGCCTAATTTATATAGCCGAAAGGGGCGCTGTTATCGCGCACGTTAGCCGGAATTGGCCCGGGACACATTTTCTGCCCAGTGACACATCTACGATAAGCATTTGGATGTTTTTTTTAATTATTTGTTTTTTGAATATCATAGATTTATTCAAGACTTGAATATAAACGGATATTAACGACGGAGTACTCCGGGAAATATCTCCGTATGTCTTGGTAATTATGTGTACTCCCAGTGTTGTAGTATGTAGCTTTCCTAATGTGACACATGCAACATGGTCTTGGCCCACGTCAAACTACCCCAACGGATGAAACTTGTGAGATACGGAATCCTTACAACCCAGACTTTCATCCTTGTTACGAAACAAGAGACATTTGTTCTTTTCTGGTCAGAATGCTAGATGTCCCAAAAGGTATTGAGCAATCCAAGGAGAAGTAGAACAAACTGAGCAACTATATTGACCTAGTTCGGACAATATGAAATAGGATATAGCATATCGGTAAATTTTCAAACCAGTATAATTGAAGAAAAAATTGTTTGTATATGGATGTGGCCTGGAAGCGTTTGAATCTTGGGATCTCTTAGTGTGAAGTTGACTTTCTCACCATCTGATGTGTCTGGGGGTTGATCCTCATTTCGAATATCTTCTTCTTCACCAATTTCTTCACTTGATTCCGCTAGAGAAGTGCAGAGTCTATAAAAACTCCTGATTAGAAGGCCTATTGGGGAAGAAGGGCTAAGGGTGATTTGGAAGAGTTATAAATTAACAAAACGCAATTAAGTCTAGATCAGCAGCTCTAAAGTGGAAGCACAGGAACAACCACAGAGGGTAACAACGCTGGAGTACACATATATGATTATCAGATAGAAATATATATCATATTAATTGACACCGGCATGACTCAAAGTCCAGTGACGACAATATTTCTATGGAATATATGTACGATGTTAAAAAAGCACTCACAGCTCTTCTTCTTCTATCAGTAAAGCCCCATTTTGCGGAGGCCCTCAGTAACAACGGCAAGAACATCGTCGCCAATGACCGTCGGCCAGCACGGCAGCTTGTCGCCGTCCTTGTAGACGCCAGTCCTGACGAGAGCCGTGTTCCAGCCGTAATTGTACCCTCCAATAATGTCCGAAGCCGGATTATCGCCAACCATGTAAACCTGCTTCATGTGTGAGCTGGAAACCTCTTTGCCAAACTCGTGCTCTGTTTTCTGGGAAGATACACCGCTAATTTGCAGCGAACGTGATAGCAGAACGTGGTGAGCGTAATCGTATGCAATTTTGGTTGGTTTGCCCAAAATGGTTCTATTCAACGGCTTTCCGTGGATTTCCTGGTGCATCTGCTCCAAGACGAACCGTATCACACCTTGGCCAAAGCGTGGTTTTGGGTAATCATTGGCCCAAACCCAGTCGTTGTTGGAGAAGATCACATGTGTTTCTGGGTCCCTGGCCAGGATATCGTTGATGACCTGGATATCCGTTCCGAAGTCTCTTGGGTCGTTAAAAACCAGAATATTGTCAATTTTGAGCTCGTCGATCCCGTCCTCTTTCCTGCCAAACTCCAGCAGCTCCTTATTGTGGAAAGGCCAAATAGACGGGTTCGTAGCGATATAATCGGCAGTGACAACAACTTTCTTGAAACCGTACTCTTCAGCAACATAGCGACTATAATCTTTGTCGCCTCCAACAACCAGCACAGTCTTGTCCTCTTTACCTTTCAGAGCCTTCATGGGCGTGTGGGATTGAACAATCTGCTCAACTTCAACAGGAATATCCAGCTTTTCTCTGAGTTTCAGCGCACGATCTCTCTCAGAAATACCACCACCATTGGTCATCAAAATCCACGGAACATTGCGGTCCTGGAGAAGCTTAAGGGCTTCGTGTGCCCCAGGAATAGGCTTGGATCCCTTCAGTAAAACTCCGTCCATGCTATATTGGTTAGTCATAGATCGAAGACTTTTTGTTTTTATAAACAACTCACTCAAAAACAAACCCAGCCTCGTGGGGCTGGATGGTTCTCAAAACAGAGCTGGCATGGAGTTTTCTCGTACCAATTCGTCTGACCACAGGCCGGAGTGTAGCAATCATTGGCTATTATATGTATATATCAATTTTTCTGGAGAATCTGATGTTTCTGGCGATGGAAGAGTCGGGAAAATTCAATGGCCGTCCAGATCTTATCGACGAATCAGATCACCCGGACACCACCGTGTCCTGGTTCGCTTATCTCTCTACTGTTTAATTAATTAATTCAAAAATCACATCCAAGGCCTGTTTATACCTCTACGATCTTCATAGAAAAATCAATAACGCTTTTCGATGCTGTAATTAAATGCTTCAGTTTTGGAGGCTTTTCAAGAAGCTCGTCACGTGCTTGTCACCAGCTTCGTAGCCCTCTTCAACCCTCCATTTTTCTTCAATAGGCCCTGTTAGAGCTTCACACGCCTTACCAATAACCAGCAAACCAGGTGGTCTTGATCCGATCTCTTCAACGGCCTCAATCAGATGCTCCAGTTTTGTTCTTGTGATTCTCTGGTCCGGACAGGATGATCTCTCCACAATAGCAGCAGGAACTTTAGGATCCCAGCCCTTAGCGATCAACGCAGGAACAAGATCTTGGATTCTGTGTAGAGACATCAAGAACACAGTGGTTCTAGTCTCAACAAATTCTGGTAGATTTGGTAAAACTCCTCTGCGTCCCGTTCCTGTACAGATCAGCACCTGGTCGGCAACGTCTCTTTGTGTAGCAGGAATCAATGAGCTGACAGTACTTGATAAAGCAGAGGTTATACCTGGCAGAACACTTGGTTCGAATCCGTTCTCTTTGAAGAACAAGTACTCCTCACCACCACGGCCAAAGATGTATGGGTCACCTTGTTTCAGTCGAACCACTTTTTTACCTTCTTTCAGACTCTTCAGTCCCAACTCCAGCAGTTCATTCTGTGCAGCCTCAGCGTTTCCTGGGAACTTACGGGCAATGAACTTTTCAGTCTTGGAAGGGATCAGATCAATGACTTGTTGTGGGACCAGTTTGTCTGCTAGGATGATATCTGCCGTATTGATCTCGTGGAGAGCACCAATCGTGAGCAGCGACACCGAGCCTGGACCGGACCCGACAAGAGAAATGGTGCCTTTGTTTGATGATTTTGATGACTCTGGGGCTGCGGTATTTGTTAGCGTTGGTGTTGGATCTGTAGATGTGTTTTTTCCCGGTGGTGATGAAAGCTTCTGCTTCTTCTCCTCTGGCTCTGTGATCTTCTCGGATGATTGGCCTGTTGTGTACTCTTGCGAAAGGTCTTCGGCAGATAACGTCGCAAGCTTGGAGAATGGGTAATACTCAACAACTTGCGATAGCCATCTTGATCTTTGCAGCTTCTTCTGTGCCTCTGTCATACTGAACTCCGAGACAAATGTGTTGAATCTCGAAGTTTGAACTGCATCGTCCTCATGCTCACCAATTTCAGCTTCGAGGATTTTCTCATAATCAGACTTGAACAACTCAGATAGCTGCTTATGGTCCTCTTCTTGGATCTTCTCTCTCAAAGCGCCAACAACGTCGCACACTTTCCCAATGTCCTTTGGCAAGTGGGTCACAATCTCTCTCTTGATTCTGTTGGCGAGCTTACAGCCTTTACCAGAAGTTGTGACTCCAAGCTGGAAATCTCCGTCCTGATACGTCGACAGCAGAGTAAACGTAGAAAGGTGGGCCCTTTCCGTGGTGTTGATGGGTATTCTGTAAACTTGACATTTTTCAAATATCTGCTCTTTGAGCAGCTCTTCGCTTACAGGAAGGTTGACGTACACTTTGTCGACGACTCCACCAACTTTGGCCCTTCCGAGAGTGACCAGGTCCTTTTCAAGATCAAATTTCCTCGTAATCAGCTTCGCCTTCTTTTGCTCTTCCAGTCTGATCAACCCAACGGGCACTTTGGAGAGGTCTGTTGTATGTGTAATGACGATTGGAACAGCTCCATCGGCCACAATGTTCTGGGCCCTCGTGTATGTCAGCGGAGAGGCTCCGATAAGCAAATGGATCTCTCCAGAACAATTTAGTGAGGCCAGCATACTCTGAAGATGTGTTACTGGGACATTTGGGAGAGTTGAAGGGAAAAAGCCGGACTCATCACAGCTTTTCTTGCGTCCCCATGTTATGGAAGCGCAAGATCACGTGCGCTTCACGATTTTGGTGTGGCTGGTGGGGATTGTCAAGTGTGGCGCTCGGGCTCTCGGGGTTTGAATGTGGCAAGTGTTAGCGGTAGGTCCACGCCTGATCTCTCTATTATCTCTGGGGAATTCATACTTTTTACTTCCAGTTTAGGGAATTTCTTGGTGGTGAATTCGTTTTGGTTGTCAAGCTGCTCAATTCTGCAGTTTAATATTGACGGTTTGCACTTATTTTCATGACCCGAGTAGAGATCACAGAAGCCGGCTCTTTGGTGTGATATCAATCTTTGATTGGAAGCCCATACGTATCTGATTCGATCTTATATAGCAAAGAAATATTGAAGAAGAGTGAAAAAGCAGCTAAAATAACCAGACCTGATTACCATCAATTTGTATTCCAATGAAGTAGAGACACTAGAGGGCCTTAGTGACGTATCGATCTTTAATTGGAGGCCCTCTATATATCTGATTTGATCAGCTTGGCGATCAAGACCGAGCATCGAAAAAAAGCTGGGAAATGCAGTCGTTTCTTAAGCTGCTCACCATTTTGCACTTATAATTCAATCGATAGCTGACAGGTCAGGGCATCATGTAATCACATGGATATTCAATTTGAAGCCCTTTGCATATCTATCTTAGCAAAGCAACATTGAAGTGAAAATGGTGCATATGAAATAGCTGTAAACGGAATTTTAGATTATGCGTTGTCGAGCCGTAGCCCTGTTATCGAGTATTAATGTGGTTATACACACAGCACAGGAGTTCTCTCCATCTGAGATCATTTTTGCCGTACAAACGAGGTAATCAATTAACTTCTTCTCTTTATAACATTAACGGCACTACAACCCAAAGCTCGGATCAAAACGAATCTCCTCGTCCAAACTCTCGCCGGAATAGTTTATTAAGAGATTATGTCGGTATACCACCGAGAGAGATTACAGTAAATCTCAACACTCCGATCAAAATTACGTTAATACCATCCCAAATCAAAAACCAGCCCTAATAGAAGCCGATAGAACTCTTCCATCAACAAAACCAAAGCATTTTACGCCCGGCTCGATAAAACTACGTCATAGAGTGGCTTTTGCGGCAGACTACGCCGGTTCGGGCCACACCGTTACGTCAACACATTTCGCGGGCCTGAGCTATAAAGGGAGCAACCTCGCCCTCTATTTGGAGTTTTAACGCATTATTTTGGTGTCAGAGATTAATCCGTTCCGATAGCAATAAACAATGCCGGAAAAAACATACTCTAGTGGAATTGAGACCCCTCAGCCCTTCCCGAAGCTTTCCACCAACGCCCTGGACCTCTTCTCGCTCAAGGGCAAAGTGGCCTCCGTCACAGGCTCCTCCCGTGGAATCGGCCTTGCCATTGCAGAGGCGTACGCACAGGCAGGTGCTGACGTTGCCATTTGGTACAATTCGTCCCCAGCTGACGATATTGCTGCCAATATTGCCGAAAAGTACGGTGTCAAATGCAAGGCATACAAGGTGTCGCTCACAGATTTCGACTCTATCCAGGCTGCGATCGACCAGCAGGTGCAAGACTTTGGCACAATTGACATTTTCGTTTCAAACGCTGGAGTCGCCTGGTCTGGAGGCGGTATTCTGGACCAGCCAGACGACAAAGTGTGGAAAAATGTGATGGATATTGACCTCAACTCAATCTACTATCTTTCCCGTGCGATCGGGAAAGTGTTCAAGAAGAACGGAAAGGGAAGCTACATCATCACGGCGTCGATGTCTGGTCACATCGTCAACATACCGCAATTCCAGTCCGGCTACAATGCTGCCAAAGCTGCTGTTATCCATTTGGCCAAATCTCTTTCTGTTGAGTGGGCTGGCTTCGCCAGAGTTAACACAGTCTCGCCAGGCTACATCGCCACAGAGCTCACAAACTTCGCTGATCCAGCACTGAAGCAGGAGTGGTGGAAAAACACGCCAATGGGAAGAGAAGGCTTGCCGCAGGAGCTCGTTGGTGCTTATATTTACCTGGCCTCGGACGCTTCTACGTTCGCTACTGGCTCGGATATCAGGGTGGATGGAGGTTATACGGTTGTGTGAATTGTTTGAGACGGTGGTACACAGCTGTGTAAATTGTGTGAAACGGTGGTACTGGTATCATCTACAACACTAGAAGGATAAATGAAAGATCTTCAGCATTTTTGACTGGTTGTAGTACGTATTTACATTTCCTGGGCCCTCCCTCCGGTGTGCCACAAAGACTGCCCCCATCCAAGCCGGGGAATTACCAATTAGCCTAATAGACACACAATGAAGACCAAACTCATACACAATGCCTCAGTTTGTGCACAAGAACATCGACATCATCTCCACGCCCGGGCCATCCAGCAGTCCCTCTTCTTCAGATGAGGCCTCTCATCTGCTTACCCCACGGAACTCTCCAGGTGAGCTATACGCCTCCAGCTCACTCTCACCTCAATTGTTTTAGAACTACACCTCAATGTGCAATCTGGACCCAGACTTTGTCTGCTCTGTCCTTCCGGACTGCGTTGGAGCCGTGGGCTTCTAGACCTCCAGTTGCTGATAGTGCTGGTGAGTCTGAGCTAACTGTTCGGCCTACAACAACCGTGTATGAAGAAAAAACTGATCAATGCTCACATAGAGAGAAAGCCGATAAATAGGCTGTCTCAGTTTCGTCAGGGTCAACGCCCGCAGTACTTCTCTCCTCCATCAATTCCTCTCTAATCTTGAGTGCAGTCTCCATTGTTTGTGGAAGTTTACCACCACTCACTTCTGTAATTTTCTTCTTGTCATCTTCATCCATCTTCAAGGTGACATCATCCCACCAATCTTTTCTCTGATATGGGACTTGGTCACTGGAAACAACGACTTTGTTATAGGGGTCACACAGGAAGAAACATAGGATATTACGATGACCCGGTTTGGACTTGTCCTTCAATTCAA